>KK120997.1:280504-336320 GCA_000611955.2 Stegodyphus mimosarum | reverse complement strand
AGCTTTAATTTTTTTTTTTTTTTTTTTTTTTTGAGAATTTGTTTTTCCTTCTTCAAAAGTAACTTTAGAAAATTATTTAAAAAAATTTTTAAGGGCCGGAAATAGGGGGAGAAAGTTTTCTTGTGTTAGGATAACACACTATGAAAAAATTACTAAAAAATTACTAATTTTATTTCGCAATAGCCTTTATAATTTCTGATTTGAATTCGGGTACGTCTCCTTCAAAGAATTTGTACTGCGTCACTTACGTCATTATTTCATCTCATTTATAGACTAAAGTTTCAGGGGCAGCATACGGGCTAAATGATGATTTTATAATACCTGCATGTAATAATTTACCTATTTGTATTTTAATTTCATCATTATATTTAGGAAATGCTCTATATGGTTCATCATATCCAGAAAGTTCTGAAGTCAATATCACTTGAAAGCAACAAAGCGACGATATCGATATTAGGTAGGAGGGGGAGATATAAACTCAAGTCCTTTGTTTGTTTTGAATGGTGATCGAGTTGAGCCGCACTTAAAAAACTTTCAAATTGTTGATAATTGTACAACTATTGGAATCATTATATTCATTGTATTGTTAACTAAAGGCATAAAAACCTTAACCGGAAGAAAAGAAAAACATAATTCAAACATTTTTAAAGGAAAAAATGCACAATTTACCAACATATAAGAATAAAAAACTGAGGTCATGGAGCCGAGTAACAGAGTGGGTATATACGCATATATATATATAGTTTTGGTGCGGCCGATTGCCACCAAAATGGGATGTGCACATCTACATGCTATAGCAGTCCTATATACAAAATTTCAACCTTTTAAGGCCACTCGGTTTTGAGTTATACGAGATACGTACGTACATACGTACAGACGCCACGAAAAAATCGCTTCTGAATCCATTTTAAATCAGTTTTATGATTCATTTAGGGAAAAAGAGTCCTTTATTCTGTCCTTACGTACAGATGTCCTGCAAAGACATCGTTAAATTGCATTCGATAGCGGTCAAAATGGATATTTTCGTCCAAATATGGTACACGGAATTTTTCGCGATTACAATACTTACTTTACTTTGTACAAGGAAGTAAACATCTTAAAATGATTCATAAGAGCTCCATTAGACCTTTCGACAAATGAATGCGAGAGACATGCTTTTTACAACGTGAACATATTTCATATGACATATGTGTATGCGTGATATATGGATTACAACAAGATTTAATAAAATAAATTACTTATTCTAATTTATGCTTCATTACCTAGGACATAACAGCACACTCTACTTAATTTTCAATTTTTAGAATGATAAATCTTAGTTTATAAATTTTAATAACATAAAATCCAAATAAAACATAGACTTAAAAAATGGTTTTATTTAGACAAAGATACATCACTAGAAGCAGCAAAAGACAAATTTATTTCATTAAGAGACTTTCCTTTTGTCTCTGGCATAAAAAAGTAACAAAATAGACAACCTAAAAACGAAAATAATGCATACGTCCAATATACTCCATAAATTGCTAAAACAGATTTCATAGAGTAAAATAATTTGGACGTGGAAAAGCCACAGATGAAACCGACAATACACGAAACGGCCATCACCGTACTTCGACTACGAAGAGGAACTAGTTCTGGTATCATAACATAAGGAACAGGTCCGAATCCTATACCAAAAGCTGCTATATAAGAAATAAAACACATAAATGGAATCCAACCAAACGATGTTAGATTTTTTTTATATTCAGCGGAGATAAAACTGAAAATACCAAGCACTGTCAGCGATAAAATCATGCAACTTCCGGAAGTTATATACAACTTCTTACGCCCAGCTCTGTCCATGAGTATGCTACTAACACTAGCTGACAGTACAAGCACAGCTGCAAATATTATCGAACCCAAAGAAGGGTTTATAAGACTTCCAGAGCTTTCGAAAATTTCCACAGTATATGTCAAAAATACGTTGATACCACAAAACATCTGAAAGAACATTAAAGTTATAGCAATTGCTAAGGGTTTGTACAAAGTTGGATTAAGAATATCTCGCAGGCGTATACCATCGGCAGACTGCTCAACTAGGGTTTTAGAAATCTCTCGTAATTCTGTTTTGTAGTCAGATTTCTTTCCTCTTAACTCTTTCAGTGCCTTCTCAGCATCGAGACTTTTGGATTTACTTACTAACCAAGCTGGAGATTCTGGCACGAAATACATGAGACACGTCGCAGATGTATTGATTACGGCAGCTGACATGGCCAACCAAGACCATCTGACAACAGCGCCCAATGCCATGGTTATAAAAATACCCAAGCCAATTGCTATCTGAAATCCCGACGTTAAAAGTCCTCGTGTTTCAATCGTAGCAATTTCAAGCACATATACTGGAACGGCAACATTACACATACCGGAGCAGAAACCACTGAGAGCTCGTCCAGCATAAATCCATTCAACGGAAGAAGCATAGGCAATCATTAACCAACTACTCAGATATACAGCAGACATATACATTAACACAGCTTTACGTCCTAACTTCTGCGAAGCATAACCTGAAACGAAAATAATAAATGCTGTATATAGTTTATACTTTTTATAATTTTTTTAACTTAATAGGAAAAAAAAAGCTACGATCTTAGGAATTATTTTCAATCTACAAGTATAGCAACATATACTTTAATATCCTAAGGACATTTCGAAGATCATTTAAAGAACAAAACGGAAGTTGATAACGTCATATTAATCTAACAACTTCACATAACGACAAATCTAATGACACATAAATTACGCTTGAGAAAAATTTTCAGATTTTCATTAAAGCACATAATGATGTAATATGTACTAATATGTATTCTCTTCAGTTTAAACCTCTCTTGTTTAATTTTTAAAGTTTCTTTTCTTAGAACAACAAACCAAATATTTTTATAGAATTCATACGAAACGACACGGAGTTTAAATTATGTAAATACCACGTTATTTGCTCTACATTAGCAATAAATACATAAGTAATGATATACTATGCTAAGGTTAAAGAATGAATTCTTATGATTTCTATTTAAAAGTATTTACATGAAAGAACAATTTTTATCTGATACATCAGACTGTGATACCCTAGTGAAGGAAACTCAAGCAATCAACAGTCCTGTAGTCCATTATATAAAGGAAAATACTAGATTTTTTTTTCAGCTTACATTAAGTTAATGCTCTTAACTCCATTTTTTCATAAGGCCATATTAAAACATTCGACAACTGCAGGCTGCTGCTCGTTTGGTATAATTAACATATTTCTAGAAATTATTAGGTCACATAAAAAGTCTCCGCGGTTTTTCACCACTAGATGGTGTTGATGCTTATATATCCGGCAACACTCACCCAATTGTCTCAAACGAAGATGTGCTTAAAAGGCGTCATTAAGCTTCCATTATTTGTGAAGATAGTTTTCTAATTCGTTGCTCGTGTAAAAAGTCGTATTGATTTGAAAATGAGTGAACTATCTGAAGAAATACGCTAGGTGATGCTTTTTTAGTATAAAAAAGGTAAAAACGCTGCAATAAAACATGCCTAAAAATTTGTGGAGTGTACGGTGATAATGCTGTGAGTGAACGAAGGACCCAAGAGTGGTTTGCTCGATTCCGTTTCAAAAATTTCGATGTTAAAAATGCACCTCGCTCTGGTCGGCCAATCACTGAAAAAGGCGATGAAATTTTGCAACTGGTGGACAAGACTGGCATACAATCTGTCAGGAAAAGGAGAGGCACTCACTCAAGGCACATGACAATTTAGAATCATTTGAAAAGAGCAGGCTACAAAAAGAAGCTCGATGTTTGGGTGCCATATGAATTAACGCAATAAAATTTGATTGACCGAATTACCATCAGTGAAATTCTGCTGAAACGCAAAGAAACTGAACCATTTTTGAAGCGAATCATTACAGGCGATGAAAAGTGGGTGAATACGAGAATATCAAACGCAAGCGATCATGATCAAAGGCTGGTGATCCTCAACAAACGACTTCAAGGCTAAATTGCACAACTCACCGCTTGAGCGAAGCAATTTGGAAAGAGCGACCAGAATTGGCTAACAGAAAGTGAGTTGTGGTTCCGTCATGACAATGCGCGGCTACACACATTTTTGATGACTCGGAAGAAATTCACGGAATTGGGTTGGGAAGTTTTGATGAATCCACCGTATAGCCCGGACCCTGCACCATCTGACTACCATTTGTTTCGGTCCCTGCAAAACTCTCTTGATGGTAACAAACTGGCTGACCGAAGCGTCGCTGAAAATTTCTTGGCCAAGTTTTTCGACGATAAACCACAGAAATTCTACACCGATGGAATTACGAAGCTACCTGAAAAATGGCAAAAGCTCATAGACAATAATGGTCAATATGTACTTAATTAAAATTGATTTTCAGTAAAGAAAATTTTTGTTCAAAAATGTACCAAAAAACCGCGGACACTTTTTACATGGCCCAATATTTAGTCTATTAACAATTTTATTGATCTGTGTGTATTCCTTTTAAGAGAATTTCTACGCAATCAATCTTCTGGTGAAAATGTTTAGTTTTATCTACAGGCAAAATAATATGCAAAACACTTTCTTTACTGACATTAAACGATAATTGACTCAAAAAAGGAGAAATTAAAAATATTAACATCCGAAACACTTTACGTGAAACTATAAACTTCAAATAAACAAAACTCACGTTTAACAACAAGAAGGAATTGAATTAATTTTACACGACTTTAATACCGTTGTAAACGTAACTAAAATATTTTTTATAAAGTTTCAAATAAGTCGCGAACAGAAATTAAACTATATATATATATATAATCATTTTATAAATTTATATGCTTTATTACAATATAAATGTTACATAGCCTGCGGGAAAGAAAAGGATAAAATTAGTTTTGACTTTAATATTTTGCAAACCTCTGTGTGTCATCATTGTTTTATATTATGCAGTCTGATGAATGGAATTATAATACTTACTTGTACTATATTTTTTAAATGCAGTGACAAAAAGTTTAAATAAATTTTTTACACTCATCATAGATAATCTGAAACAAGGTATAAAAAGTTATTATATATGCGTAGATTTTTAGTACCCAGGCCTTACTTAACCAAGTAAGAGCTTCAGAGAAAAGGGCATTACAGTACAATCTGTACTTTTTTTTACTTGACAAATAATTATTGCAGGACAGAATAAGTTTTGTACTTGCTTTAATTAAAGACATTCGACGCACACTTAAATACAATAATAAATTTTATGCCCTACTGACACGCACAAATATTCGGAAATGAAAGACATGCCAAAAAGGTGAGACATTATTATAAATGATATAGTGTTTCAAACTGAAAACTTTTATTTGTATATATTTTACAAAACAGTTACAAGATGGTAACATTGAAAATGGTCAAATAGGTAATTATAACTAATGCAATTACATAATTAATATAGTAATATATTATACAGACTCACCTATAACATATAGAAAGGAAATATATAATTATAATAAATTTAGAGGGGCAAAATGTAAAGAAATAATTCGAATATAGGGCGCGAGAAAAATGCAGTGCTTCCAAAAGTATTTGCAACTTCATATGCAGCTACATCTAAAGATCATTAATATCATTTACAAATAAGCGGAATGAGAATACAGTACAGATTACTTGCTAAAATTTTTAATTAAACCTCATTCTCAAACTTTAAAAAATATAGATTTATTGAAATTAAAAAAACAAATCTGTCCCTTTTCTTCTGCGGAAAGAGTTTTATGTTCCAAAATTGGATTCACGACTTTTCAGTGCACAAACAAAAAAAGATTAACTAAAATGACACGTTTGAAAAAACTTTTCTATAATTTAAAATTTGCCAATAGAAGGATAATATTATATTTTTATTTTACAGAAGAAATAATTTTTTGGGGTTTGATAAATTATGACAAAGCACACTAGCGCTATCTGCCTAAAGGGAGGGGTGCCTTCGTGGAGGACGTTTTAAGGGAAACTGGCTCGTATACGTGTTAAATATAAAGAAAACGCCCATGCAGCCATTCCATTAGCGGGATTCGAAACTCGAAGCGAACTACCAGTGTTCAGCGACTTAACCGCTCGGCCGCTGAGAAGAAATACACTGGTGTGCAAAACTTAAGCAGCAATGTAAATTTTAATCAGATAGCTATGAAATTTCAGAAAAAAGGTTTTTGCGATCAATACAATGAATACGCAATTCAGTAGACAGGTCATGTGTACGCCAAATGTCATGAAGAAAACGTCACAGGCGACGTACGCAAAACGTGTGCGGTCGACGTGCTCAACTCAAGACCACGATAAAAGGAACGGAGGCGTAATTAAACACATCCGCTGTAAGTGCAAGTGAATTCTTTCAGGAAATAGGGCTAGAAGAAATCACCTGGATTACTTCACACGTGGAAGAATGCTCGGAAAGCTGGAGGAGGGACGTAGTGTGACCAGTGTAGATGAAGAGTTCGGAATCAACAAAAGTATTGTTTGGCGCGCTTGGAAAGCCTTCCAAAACGTGTAGGTACAGCTGTTAGAAAGGTTGGTGGTGGCCGCCTCAGGAAATCAACTGTAGTGGATGACCGAAATGTCGACCTGCAGGAGAAAAGAGCCCGAAACCAGTCAGCAAACGCCGTAGCTCAGCAACTGTGTACAGCAACGGGATGACAATTGTCGCGGTTTACTGTGTCCTTCAACATCACGGAAAGAGACCGTTACGGTGGTCCTGGAGTTCTCGTCTGGGAAGGCATTATGCTTAACGGGAGCACAGAGCTTCATGTTTTCGACAGAAGTTTTGTAACTGGAGATCGCTATTGTCATGAGGTGATCCTTCCCCATGTGCGTCTGTTCCGAGGTGCCATTGGAGTAGACTTGTTTTCTATGGATGATAATGCCCGGCTCAGAGGTCACTGGAAAGCGTAGATATCACTCGAATGGATTGGCAGCCTACTCCCTTTATTTAAGTTCCATAGAATATGTGTGGGATGCTTTGAGGGGATCCCTTGCGGCACGATTACATCCTCTGCGGAATACCAAACAACTGAAACAGATGCTGATTGAGGAATGGGTACTCTTATTTCAAGACCTGTTGGGCAATTTGCTGCTGAATATGGAGAGACGGTGCGAAGCAACTATTGCAGTAAGGGCAAGGCATATCTCATACTAAGGAACATATACTTGTTGTTCTTACTCTTGTACATCCCCCCCGGGGGTCGACGTAGAGAACTCTGCGAAGCTACTGGCTAGGATCTGTACCTAGGCAGTCTCGGCCACGGGGTATACAAATTATGAACCTGGTGGTTCTGGGGACTCCGGAAAGGTCACTTATTGGCCGGCCCGGGGTTCTGGCACGTCTTAGAGCTGGGCGGTTCTAGTAGCCCGGGGTTCGCCCTGGGTTTGCTGGGTAATGTCCCCCAGCGACGGGCTCGCCCGTGCGACTGGTGGGTAGCAAATTGACGACCAGTGACGCCCCAATTTGGGTGCGTTGCGCCGACCCCTCAAGGTTCCGGGAAAGAGGTTGAACCTCGGCCTCGGTTCTGCGGGGGGAAGGACCTGTAGTGCAATTAAGTTTGCGGAGCAGGGAATGCCTATATGGTTGTTGTTGTTGTTGTTACTCTTGTACAGACAATCACGTGTAACGATACTATGAGTTCAAGCCTTTATTTGTTTGATTCTATACTGCATGCATAGCATTCGCGCAACTATGGTTTCGTCATCGTTTAAATACAAAATGGTGTCTCTCATTTCTGAATTTCATGTCTGCCAGATGATTTCTCGTGGAGATATGGCAAAAAGAACACCTGTTGCTTAAGTTTTGCACACTAGTATAACTACATTTCTCCATAATATCATGCTACAGTCGGATATTTATCGTTTCTAAGTTGGCTCAGAGCTTCTCAGCGGCGTAATAATTAAATGTTGGCAGCAATAAAGCAAAGTCGAAGTATTGCGATCTTAACAGACATAGCGAAACCTAGAAACATTGCCTCGAGAGACAGACACACGCTCTGTTTTACAGTATGAAAACCAGCTTAAATACTCTCCGATTTACATTTCTGGTAAGGAAACGGAAAAGGAGAAGTAAAGGTCTAAATCATAATAAATGCTTAATTAAAATGATAATAAATATACACCTTAACTAAAAATTGATTAATACTATAATTTGCTAATACGAATAAAATTTAACAAAATTTAAACTCCGCTCCTTGCCATACCTTGGAAATACGAATGTTTAAATATATACTATACAGCTGACAGGTAAAAGCGAGTCCGCACAACAGAGATGGCTTACATAGACTATTCGGGCACTGTCTGGAGTCCACAGCTGTCTAGGACAAGTAGCTCCGAATTCTCCTAGAGCACCGCATCGGGAGCTCATTTAATATGTATATTCAGCAAGCACATATTTTAAGTCTACACAACCTGGCCTCAACTATTTCGCATCCTCTAAGCAAAACATTGACAATACCAAAAACACTCAGCGAAAGCAGCTCAGCGAACAACAGGAAGGGGGGTGATTAACGACATACACAACTTTTCTAATATAGCGCGAGAACTATCTCTCTAAATGACACTTCGCTCGCTATTTAAATATAACTAAATTTGTATTCTGGCTAGGTAGAAGGAAGAATTAGAACTAAAGACAGAATCAACACAAAAATAACGTACTATTTAAAACATACTTTCAACGAATACAAACAAACTCCTTGTTGGATTTTCCGCTTTGCTACATTATGTAAAACCGCCACTGCCAGCTTTACTTTGTGAAGGAAAACAGGTATTCCATTATAACCGCTGATGTGAGATTTCGATACTCACAGCTAATTGGTTGAAAGACACACATGTCTTCAATTATTTTGCTATAGGGAGTAAACATTTCGCTAGTCTTTATTTAAATATTAAATTTGGTAAGAAAACTATTGCAAACAGTATTATGTCACAAACATTTAACTAATAATGATATTACACATGCGAAAAACCACTGAAATCTGGCCCATTCGTGGGATTTAAAAAGGGATCGAACTACTAGCGTTTAGCTATCTTATCCACTCGACTACTATAGGACAAACATATGTTAAGCATTATATTTTACATCAGCATGTTAGAGACTTCCTTTCTGACGTGAAGCATGATTCAGTATTACACTCTAAATAGGTAGGGAACTAAACTGAAATTCAAGTCATCCTTTTGAATAACCTTGTTTCGTGGCTCAAAATTATTTTACAAATAAAATAAATGAATAAATAAATAATACTCACCAGAAAGAATATTTCCAACGGCTGCAGTTAAGGACGGCAAACTGGCAATCCAGGAAATTTGGTCCTCGGTGATATGAATAAATCGGCTTCCTGGCTTCTGCATATCAACAATAGCGGGAGACGAGAACGTAGCCATCATGCCTGAAACTATGACGTATAGAAAAGCGGCCACAGAGGCTATGTATGTCTTTAGTAGTTTTACTTCATAATCGTTGGATTTTCTACCATTTTCTTGACTACAACAAATTGCTACCTCCATATTCTTTAAAAAAAAAAAAAAACATTAATGTGTAGCCAAAAAAAAAAGGTCCCACATTCAACATTAACGTTATACTGTCAAGTTTATTTCTCATCCAAGTAGAATTATGAGTCCTTCTACAAAGTGAAAAGTTACATAATGCCTTAGAATAATCACACTCTTTTATCACACAAAATACAAAAAGAGATAAAATTTTCCAAGGAACTGTTAAGTAATCTTTAATTAAAAGTTCGAAGATTGGTAAGTTGTAGATAACGTACACCAAATCTAGCAAGAACAAACTTTTAAAAAGACTCCAAAGGAAATTTCTAAGTCAGACAATTTCCTTGTTATTGCGTTCGCTATTTAAATAGTATTATAGCAATTTTTTAGAAGGTGCGTAAATTAAAAATGTGCACTTAAAAAACTATTGCAATAACAAGTGTGAACGCTATTTCCAATAGTGCTATGACATCTAAGACTAAAACCGATATCAACGAGGAAACATCTAACCATTAATATGAACAAACAAAATCTATGAAATCTAATCACATACTTGTCTCTTATCTAATCGCGCTGTTAGCAAATTCCACTATTATTTCGTTTCTTCCTTCCTTCTGGAAGAAAAATAGATAAACTGATTTTTTAGATGACGTGGTAAACTATTCCAATTAAACAAATTTAATAATGACTTGAATATTTTTTTAATTTTAAATTCAACTTTAAATAATTATTTTAATGTTAAAATAAACTAAATAATAATATAATTATTTAATAAACTTGCAATGAAAGTGAGAATGAGAATAATATCGTAATAAGCGACGAAGGGTTGAATAAAAGCGCAGTTCTTAAAAGTTACCCCACAGTAAATTAATTCAATAAAATGTAAAATGTTACATTAATAACACAAAACTAGATCACTAAGTACATCAAATTTTAATTTCAAAAAGCGTGGAATGTTTAAAAATTACGTTTAGGATGTCGTGTCTGTTACTTATATATATTGTTGCGTGCGTACGGGTTCGTAACAGATTGAATGCACAAGTCTGATAATAGGTTAATAAAACTAAATTTTTATCAAAAGAAATATTTCAGAACTCTGGAATTTTCCACAGAAATAATCATACAAGTGTTCACAGTATCACACAGTATAATTAGTAGTTACACTTCAAACTACTAACAACGTTAAACACAACGCAATGAAAAGCGCATCTACAGAGAAAGCTAATTCGATCTCACGCTAAGGTCGCAACAATAACTATAGCAGCTAATTAATCAACTGAGAGCAGATGCCCTCTCTTCGGTCTTAAATACTAGTTTTCAACCGGCCGCGAGATATTCCTAGTATTTTCTGCTTCTCAAAATACCGGGAAAATAATACTAAAGTGGAATTACGGTTACAGTTAACAATGTGGTCAACTACATTTATTCAATTTCAATACATATTACGGTGATACAGGGACCGGACTAAAATGTCGCCAAAATTGTTGTCAGCTTTGACATGCCTCGCCAAATTAGAGATAACTATTTACTCAATGTTAAATGCACTTGCCCGTGTATACTTAATTTTCCAGCATAGCCTTCTCTTAAAATTTGTCTCGCGTTACATTACACAGAAAATACAACAATTTTACTTAATAATTCTACTAAAATTACCTGCCTAAAGCAAGGGATGTCTTCATGAAGGTTTATTTGATGTAAATTGATTTGTGTTCACGTTACACAAGGAAAAAATCACACAAGCACCATGCAGCTAATCCATTTACCTGGTTAATTTATCATCAACGGTCTTATCCTCTCGGCCGCAGGTAGGCGGCACAAAAGGAAGCGGGAAACGAGAATTGAGAAGATAAGGCATTTTCGCCCTCCTTCTAGCTTGCCTTTGTGGGGTAACGGTAGCACACCTAGCGTAATCGATCAGGTTCCAGTGTCAATGAGGGCATTGTTAATTTTTCATGTTTCTGCTTAAAAAAATTGCATAATTTCTCTACATTGGCACCCGAACTAAAAAATGGCGAACGATAATCCATCATTCGTTCCCTAATCTTCAGCTGTCCTTTAAAAGGGGGAGTATATAAGGTATTTCTCTCGCCTTCTTCGCATACCTTCCTGGTATAATGGTCAGCACACTCTTCTTCTCGCATGCATTTGAAGTGTTATGGTAACACACTTCGAGAGGACCAGGTTCGCGTCCCGGTGAAGATATTACTCATTTTTCACGTTCCTGCTTTAAAAAAAAAACCTAACGTCTCAATAAAGATAAACTCATAAGAATTTTACTAACACTTTGAAGACACTCTTATATGCTAGCGTTAGTTCCCCCACTTAGCAGCATATAGACAAAGACGACGTTACTTTTTATCAGGCGCGTAAATTAAAAATGTGCACTTAAATACTACTGCAATAACAGCGGCGATACTTTATTTTTAGAAGGGTTGTGAAAAACGAAACAATAAAAGAGAAGAGGCATTAAATGACGAAAAAAAAGTTAATATAATTTTTTTAAAAGTTTCAAGTTATTATAGTTAAAAGTTTGAGTGGCATATTATTTAAAAATAAGGCTCAGATACAAAACGATATTTTACAAAGGAAAAAGTAATGTAATTTAAGAACAATCCTTTCAATGAGTGTTATAAATATAACAAATCATCAGGTGGAACAATATCTTAAATTTTCTTTCAACTGAGGAGGAATAGTAATTGTGACACGTGATAAGAAAATGATTTGGCAAAAGTCTGATATGATGGTGTTCTTAAATTTTATCACTTTGTTCATATCAGTATAAAACAGTATCAACAAATTATAAAGAAACGCAAATTTTTGAACTCCTCTCAAAAGTCAGATTTGCTAATAACATCAGCTTAAACATATGACTACGATGCACGGAAAGCAAATGTTATTCAAACGGATTTGCGAAGCGTTGCATTTTGCAAGGCATAAAGTTATGACTTATTTTTGACATTGCCTGCAATTTACCAGATTTCAAGAGGCTAGCCACTAGTTTTATGATACGTTCTTTAATTTACGTTTGAAATTAAACCGCTACCTAGTTTACTCTTTCTGCAGTATAAGATATATATGCATATGTCTTTATTTTATTTTAAAAAATAATTGTGATATCAATCCCAACATATATCTAATTCATATGAAATAAAAATATTTAACTGATGATTATATAAATATTTGCATCATTATTATAATTAGAAACAAACTCTAACAGTACAATATGTACTCATTAACAATTTTAAGTTTCTGTTTTAATACAGATTAACATTTTAAATAATGTTATTTTAATTTAGATTAACATTATTTCATAAGTGATAACGCTAAATTATATTAATAATACCTTCAATAGATGTAATTTATTCTTTATAATTATCTACTGTATAATATTATGAACATTCACACAATTACAGTAATTTTACAGTAATTAATGAAATGCGAGTCTAATGCCATATATGACAAAATTTTATTTCATTTACCTCATTAATAATATGGCCATATTATTTCAAACTGTTACATAAATAAATTTAACTTATGATAGATAATACACTGGTTCATTTTACACTATTCTATCACTATCATGAATATATAAATATTCTATATCATGAATATATAAATATTCATGTTTATACTATCATAAATTATATAAATATTCTATAGTTGTTCATTTTACACTATCATGTAAAAGGAACAACCTCTAGAGCTTCATGAGTGATTTCGGGATTTCTGTGAATCCTGCTATTATTCTTGCAGTAGCAAGCCATTTCTCGCAATCCTCCAGATATCTTCACAATGTTATTTTTCACTTTCCACACGCGAAAATTTATATCTAACTACTTATGCAAGACCTCACACTCCATTCCACACGTTTTGAAATAGCGGGAGCAAAAATTTGCATATTTCTCTGCAGCAAAGATGAATCTTATTGGACCACATGATAATCTTGACCGTGAGGTACCAACTACCTACCTTCATTAGATTACACTTAATACACCTTTTTTTTTAAACTTCTTTTTACAAACAAAGGATGTATTGTAATCACGAAATACTCAGGGTATCAAAAACATCAATTTTGACTGTTCTTGAATCCATTTTGATATATTTTTTTCTGTCTTCCGTGACGGCTGTACATACGAGCATACTAAAGGACTCTTTTTAGCTAAACGGATTGTAAAATAGATTTTGAGTGAATTCAGAAGAGTTTTTTTAGACATCTGTAGATATGTATGTATGTATTGCGCATAACTCAAAAACGAGTAGCCTTACAATGTTAAAATTTTACATATGGGACTGCTATGCATCTAATTCTGCATTTCCCTTTTTTTTTACAATCGGCCGCACGAAACTTGTGTATATGTAAATAATGTAATTATAAGTAATAAATTACCTATATCAGAGGTTGGGTATATAAATACATATACCCACCTTCTTACCCAGTTAGCTGAAATCTGTGTTTTTATCCTTATAATTCTCATTGTTCGTAATTTTTGTTTTTGTTTTGCAAGTTAATGAATTATGTTCTTCTCATGTTCCACTTAAGATTTTTATTTAACCTTTAGTTAATCTGAATGCAATAGTTCCGGAATTATCAACAATTTAAAAGTTTAAATGACGAGCTACGGCATTTGTTTACATTTGAAACTCTTAGCAGGATAGTGAATTAAGTCGGCTAGTGCACCAATTTCAGTGTCTTTTTGCCAAGTGGGATCAAAAGTTAACTTAGAGTTTTATGTACCGGAAATTTTGTCTTCCTACCCGCTTGGCGAATTGATTGTTTCGGCAATGAAATTCTAAATTTAATTGTAAATTTTTTTTAATTGTTTTTTACTATATTTGGTGTTTTATATTTATCAGCATTTTACAATTTTTAAAGAAAATGTTTTGAGTTTTTATGCATTTTTGCTTTGTTGCCAAATGAGAACTGAATTAATTGAATGAGAAATATATCTTTAATGAAATTCAACGAAATAAGTTTAATTGAAGTGCAGCAAAAAATTTGTTAATGTTCCCATTTGGCCATACAAGGAAGTCATGTAGTGTCTATATCAGATTTTTTAGAATTACTGAGAAAGTTGACAATATATATTATTATTTTTATTATTTTTATAACAGGTTACCTAAGCTGAAATTATTGATATGGAAAAGAGAAAATTTACTGACGTATATACTAAATAAAGATACTTAAAGCTAAACACTGAATTCTTTTACTGAATTTTAATAAAGTAAACTGCATAACGGATGATGTCTTGGTAAATTGTAGATCCAAAGAGGTAGTAATTTCAATAATAAACAGTCATTAACAACTAAGGCTCTAAAATTTTGAGTCTTGTTTTGTTTAGATTGAATATTTCAATTATTTAAAAAATTTTTCATCTTAAAAATATACCAAAGAATAAAAGCATTGAACTTCTAACGCCACATTGTAAATATTGTAAATAAAACCCTCCGACTTAAATATTTAAATTCTACCAGTGACGCTCATAATCTGTTTTTATAATTCTTAATAACGCAAGAAAGCTCAGAATTATCAAAAATAAGCTGCCGAGCGTCTGCTTTTCGGACAGTATCGGTATACCTTTTACTCTCACTTTACCAGTTTACCGATTTTCAAATAACACATGGATGCTTATAAATTACTTTCATTCTCAAGGCAAATCACTTTTTAAATAATGTTCTTTTTAACACTTTAATGGTCTTCAATGTACTGAATTCTACTCTGAAATTTTTCAGACTTAAATCTTTATCCAATAAAAGATACTAGTTTCGAAACACGATTTTGTGCTGTTTCACTTTAATGCGTTGTTTAACTTTTCATTCGAGGAAAAATGTAAGATATTATACTTCCATATTTAATTTATCTGTTATTAATCAATAAACTAACAATAGATGCAGTTTTTAAAAATATTATTTTTTACTTTTTAAACACTTTTTTATTGATTTAAATAAAAATGCATTTATTCTATGATGATATATTTAATTAAACACATCATATTTTTTTTTCCTTTTTTTAAATACACAAGGTATAGAACGTTTCGGTGCTAAATGCGTATTAATCTAGTATGGTACAAATATTTCGCGATTTCATGCGACGAGCTTCATCGATAATCGTTATTGATAAACCAAATTAAACTTTAAAAGAGTCCTTAGTTAAAATCTGAACCCTCCCAGATTTTTTAATTATTATTACTTCTTGTTTATTGAATTTTCTATTATTCTTTTTATTTATTTTTTTCCCCGTAACTTTATTCAGCTTACTTTCTTTTTTGTTCCCTGGTTGTTTTTTGCTTGAGTCTTCAAATTAGTTTTTGACAATTCTGCTGAAACGATTTTCCTGAACTTTTTTATACATATGTATTTGAGATGAAACACTATAATATTGCACCTATTTTTTTCACATTTCGTATAGATTTTAATTTTATTCAATCTTGATTCTTTCTCACAGACTTTTGTGCAACAATCAAACTAATTATCACAGTATTTCCATCTTTGCATAATCGATTAGATAAAAGAATAATCTTTTTAACCAAGTTTGCTCAGAATTACACGCTTATTATATGGAGTAATCTTCGCATGTTCAGTAGCGGCGAATGTTTTTTAATAATCTCTTTCCCGTTCCGTAGACAAGACGTATAAAATAAAATATTTCCGAAAAAAATTTAATTATATGGTTTTAGATAAATGCGCTAAAAAAAAGTAAAAAAGACTTTTTTATTATCATATGTGACTAAGGAAAAAAATGTAATGAATAATAAAGTAAGACTTCCACATAAGAACTATGAAGATATTAATAAGTTTTAAAAAGTAATAGAAATGGTAGTTCAGAAATAACATACATAAAAATAACCACAATAAATTTATTTAATCCGCCACTGTTAACAGCCTCATGATTATATTTTACTTATAAATAACTAGGAACTAAAAAATATTGCTTATTGTTATTAAAAATGTATGTATTATTTTATTATTAAAAGTTAATTTTATAGTTATAAAAATATCCTCGGTTTCTACTTCACTTAACTAAAACCGTTTAACTTGGGGGAAAAAAATCTGCCTTTCATCTCCAGAAGCAAGAAATTTTTCGACCGAGAAATAAGCATCATGCGCATGTAGTTTCTATCACACTGCATGAAATTCGAATATAAGAGAACTAAATGGTGCACTCATGAAAAATTACAATGATAAAAATAACGTTCTTCTCTGGAAACCTGCAAACTCTGAATTAAATATTTAACGTTCAAGATGCAAATCATTAATTTTCATAAAATGACTGAACGGCAGTAATGGTCGGCTGCTTTCATAACATACATCTTTCTCTACAACTCAGTTTGAAGAATAATGTCTGCTTAGGTTGAGGAACAAAGTCTAAAATCATATTACACTTTAAAACAGCTCTTTTGAATGATCGTTAAATCTGAATTCTTTCTGATTTTTTAATTGCTATTACATTTTTATTTATTTAATTTGCTATTACTATCTTTTATTTATTCATTTAAATTATAACAATGGATCATTTTGCCGCAATTTTATTCAGCTTGGCTTCTGTTTTTGTTCGTTTTCTGGTTGTCTTTTTAGCCTAAAATTTTAAATAAAATTTTACACTTCCCACTCACACATCTAAAATTTAAATTTTACAAAACAGATAACAATAAATCTCAAAACATCTCTAATTTTAGGGTGAAATAGTCGCGGAAATACTGCGAATAATTACATTAATTTTTTTTATTTAAAAAATTAGGCATACTGATATGTAAATGCGTCATTTTATTAGCTAAAACGCAATTACTTATACAAATATTTTCTCCAAAAGGCAGACCTCAAATGTGAGGTCCACCTCAGCCTGGATACTAAAATAGGTTTTTAGTATAAAGAACTGGGTATTTATCCCTTTTAAATCTTCATGATACGATGTACTGAGTACATAAAAATGAAACTATGAAACTAGCACTTTTTTCTTTCAGAAATTTTCAATATTTAAAATCTAGACTTCTATATTTTTCCGACTTTTGGTGCTCATTACCATCCTACAGTATGGACTACAGTATAAGTACTGGAATTTAATGCAATCAGATTACTGATATGCTCATATCTATGTTAAATCCACGAAGAACTATTTGCAACATGAAATAGACGAAACTTTGCCAGAATGTTTTCGCAGATTCACTGTCGATATATCTTACACAAGAAAAATAGCAAATCGCCTCACCTGACATGAGTTTCTGCTGGTAAAAAGAGCTGAAAAAATATTTTGAAATATTTCTAGCAAACTTACTTCTATATTTTCAAAACAGGATTTTAATTACAAAATTAAATTAAATGGAACATCAACAATAAAATGAATGCAGGTATGATTAAAGAAGACAGACATTTCTTATGATTTTATTGATGTAACAAGACTCTTAATATACATGGACTGCGAACATAAAAATATATCTCAGGGTAAAAAATTTGCAGTAGCTGATATTCACAATACTTCTGTTACTCTACAATGATTCATTATTATTTGATGAGAAACCTCGGTTTATTTCGTGTATAGTCTTTCCTTTTGTCTCTGGTATGAAAAAACAACAAAACAAGCAGCCCAAAAGAGCAAAAAATGCGTATGTCCAGTATAATCCGTAAACGCCTAAAGCAGTTCGCATATTATCGAATAATTTTGTTGTTGCAAAAGAAAATAAAGATGAGGAAACGCTCGCAACAGCTAGAACTGTGCTTCGACTATGAATGGGCACTATTTCAGGCGCTATTACGAAAGGTATAGGACCATAACCAATCGAAAAAGCTGACATATATATAACAAAACTCACCAGTGGCACCCAACCAAACAAAGTCATGTCCATTTCACATCTGGTGGATAAGAGATTATGAAGACCCAGCACTATTAACGATAAAGTCATAAAACTGCCTGATATCGTGAATAATACCTTGCGTCCTGCTTTATCCATAAGCATACCACTAATGGCTGTACCTATAACTTGCACAGCTGCGACGCATGTGGCAGCCACGTGAGGATCTATAAAACGTTGACCGCTTTCGAAGATATCTACAACATAAGCCATTAGGGAATTAACACCAGATAACTGCTGAAAAAACATTAACGATACGGCAATTATTAAGGGTTTGTAGAGGGTTGGGTCCAAGACATCTCTTAGACGTATACCATCCGTAGGTTGCTGCGCCATGTTGTCAGAAATCTCACGAAATTCTTTATCAATATCACAGTACTTTCCCTTAAGGAACTTCAATCCTTTCATGGCTTCTTTGTTCTTAGATTCGCGAATTAACCAAGGCGGAGATTCTGGCATCATATACATAAGGTACCCTGCACATACAGCGATAACAGCAGCTGATATGGCCAGCCAGGACCATCTCAGGACAATACCCAAGGCCATCACAAGGAAAACTCCAAATGAGAAGGCTATTTGATATCCTGATGTTAGAAGTCCTCTTATTTCTGTCGTTGAGATTTCAACAACGTATGCCGGAGCAGCCACAGCGCAGATACCAGCACAAATGCCAGTAAGAAAGCGACCGATATAAATCCATGTCATTGATGAAGCATAGGCTACCATCAACCAGCTGGTGACATACGTTGTAGATACATACATAAAAACTGCTCTCCGTCCTAACTTTTGAGAAGCAAAACCTGAAATAAAAAGCAATATTTTAAAAAGTATATACAACAGTATTTTAAAAGCTAAAATATATGATGAAAAAACCATACAATTCTGTTTTAAAATACGTGCCATGTTTTATTTCGTATATATTTTAAAGATTTTGCAAAATAGGTATTGCAGTTTTGAACGGAACTGATTAAAAGCGTGATTCTATTTTTTAATATAATAAACTGAAATATATTTTTAAAAAATTTCGTTCCAAATCAGTTAACAAAGAATATCGTAGAACTTCACAAAAAGATAATTTCGTTTTAAAAATAGTATAAAGTAATGAGAAAAGAAAATTTAAATTAATCATTTATTATTCTCCAAACATATTTTTTTAACATCAGAAATAAAACATTAGACAATTTTAAATTAAATTAATAAGTTATTACCACTCCCAAAGAAAATAAATAAAATAAATCATTCACTTGTTGCTTGAAATAACGTTGCTTTGCGTCTTAAAGGATGTTATAACGTATGGTTTCTACACTGAAATTGAATTCAGTATGCTCCCACCAGTGGGAACATTTTACACTGTTTGACCCGTTTGCTGGACTGAGCGCATGGAAATGTTTGCTTCGTTTTAAATAACACCTAAGCTGCTCTAAGGACCTTTTCCTGTGATGTACACTTAAAGCTCTTTTTCTCCCAGAAAGGCTGAGATCCGCATTAGAATATCATTACAAATCTGTTAGGTTACGTTAGGTTCTTTGAATACTAAAAGAAATCATGCCTTCTCGGAGGACTTTCTGAGGAAAACTGGAAAACTTTCTGTTTCGTATTCACGTTACCACATGAGGAAAACATGAAAACCATGCAATGACACTAAACCGTTCGCCTAGGTTTCAACTCAAGCCAGCTCGATCTACCCGCAATCAGCGGTCTTAAAGATTCCGCCGCTATTGGACACAAATCTATTAGGATAAAATTGCTTATTCTTTTATTTCTGTAAAAGGAAGCTCAAATTGAAATTATTCGCCGTATTAACATAATAAATGCAAATATAATATTTGTAAGCTTTTCTTATCCCCTACTTTATTTTTTCCGTGCTCATTTAAATTTGCATAGAATTTAACGTCTACTAAACTTTTATGTTTTTCGATACGTATTAATTTTGTTTACTTCAGAAAATTGGTATTTTAATTCCCCTGTATATTGCAAAATCTGAAAATCCGATTTTACAATAATCAAAACAAAAATTTGTGAACCAAAAATTTTGATAATGCAAGCAGTCTAAATACAGGGCTGTAGACAAGAAGGAATTTCCCGAACTTACATAAAAAATACATAAATAATTACATAAAAATATTAAATTTCTCAGTTAAAAACTGATACAGATTCTACAATTAAGAAATGAAATATTTTTATATAAGCTTCCCACCCCCAACCTGCTGACGGTGGATATAAAGAGATCAGTTTGAAGGTATGACTTTTAAAATGAACTCAAGTTTTATAACTGAATTTCCATTGACAGGGAAATAAATGAATTAATTTTACAGTTCTTATAAGTTTCGGGTTTGCTACAAAATGTATATTCATCCAGAACCGTGCCTATACATTTTTTCACCTGAGGCATTAGGTTTCCGGCTATTTGGTGGTTAAAAATAAATAAAAAATGTTAAACTATCTTATGTGTTTATTAAATATGAAAATAGGAAGAAATAAATATGAAATGAGGAAGTTTAGGGAAAAAGTAGAAACGAGATATCTACAAAAAATAACCTTAAACTAATAATCTGCAATGTTGACAAAAATATAGATAAAGACGATTTAGTAAAACTAATAAAACAAAAAATCGGGAAACAAGTAATCAGAGTCAGAAGCATAATTCTCTATGGAAGCTAAATTGAGGAAAAATTGGGTCCTTTTAGTAGATCTATAACCTTTAAGCTATTTTTGAAAGACAAGAAGATAAATATACAATAGGCGCGCAAAATGTTTCATAGTGCTCTAAATGCTTAAGCTTTAACTACTTAGCTAGAAACTGCAGGGAATCAGATAATCACGGACGGCTAAGAAGAAACAAAAAAAATATTCAAACTGTGTTAAAGCAAATCAAAAATTCGGGTTAAAACATAACGCAAAGAATGATACTAGAGATAAGAAATGCTTATGCTATCAACGCAATTCTATAGATTCCTACAGATGATCCTACAGGTGAAATCACAATCCTACAGATTAACTCACGGTATTCACGGAGTGCTACTGAGCAACTTAACTTTAGAAAGTAATTAAAATATTAAACTAGCATGCGCACAGGAGCCATATGTACTAAATAATAAGCTATACGATTACCCACTAAGATTTAGAAACTTTTCTTATCCAGTAAATGCTAAAACAGCTATTATTATCTCATATAACGCAATACCATACATAGAACTCCTAAGCATGCCCAACATAACAACATTAAAGAATTCCTACTGGTAAGAGTATATTGACCTCCGTCTCAAGATATATAGCCAGAACTACCAACAATAAATATAAATAGTCTGATCGAACAAAATAACAATATCCCAATCTTTGTCAATGGCGACTTCAATGCTAAAAACACTCTCTGCAGCCTAAACATTGCCGACCAAAGAGTGTGAGCTATTGGCTTCAGACAAGCTCTTAGTAATAAACTGCTCGAGTGACAATTTCCCTTTCGGAACCAGCGCGCGAGGGAACTTGAGGGGCAACTGATCCCCTTTAGAAGTGCAAGTTCAGCAAATATCAAAAAATGGGAAGCCAGGGACGACGAAAATGGTAGCAACCACACTAATATAATGTATGCCGTAACTAACATTCCTCATGAAAGGACGTCTAGGCTTAATATCTCAATTAAAGTCATGTACTCGTTACACTTCAAGAAATACAATCAAGCAAGCTTCAATTTACGCAGATAAAGTTAGGCCACACACCCGAGAAAAAGTAGATATCTATATAATGACGGTCACGGAGGATCCCCAAAATCTTTATTGTATGACCACCAAAAAGAAGAAAAGCACATATTGAAGGGCCACCACCGACCCATCGCGCACAGGGCAGCTCACAGAAATGCGAAATACTCTCAGAACATTAAGAATGCATTTCAAGAAATAAGAAGGAGACAAAGCGAAGCAGTCGAGCACGCGGAGAGATTCGAAACAGCAAATTATGCGACACAAATCCTGAAAGAGAAAAAATGTTCAAGAAAAAACCTGTAGGACAGTTTAACAACAAGCTCACCTTTTGGCACCTATTCCGATCTAGTAAAAGGTAAAAAATCTAGGGCCATTACAGATAAGCACGATGGCAAGAAGTGACAGAATTTCCATTAACTCGGCAGAGGACACAGTAAGGGAAATGACAGACTTTCACTTTCCACAAGATGATCTCAACAAAAACAGAACAGCAAAAAGAACTCGGGTTTTACTCGAGCATGCCTCCCGATACGGAAGATGAACTCCGCCTTTTCGTAATCTGAGATCAAAAGAGTAACCCAGACAACTAAACGAGGCAACGCCCCTGGTTTAGATAACCACATTATCGAAGTTGTGGAGGACTTAAGGATTGTTAACAGTGACAACATGCTAGACCTGCTAAATAAATGCCTAGATTCATGGTACATTTCTAACCCCTGAGAGGATGGCGAGTTAGTCCTCTCCTACAAAGACGGTAATGAGAGAAGCAACCCAGGCCACACAAGTCAATTTGCCTCCATCAGAGTAGGGTAGGGATTAGATAAGGCAATCACACAGACACTAACCCGGGAAGGTATTAGATAAGACACAGAGACTAACTTATTTTCTCGAAAGTAGAAAACTACTAAGTGTGGCCCAATACGGGTTCACAGAAGGGAGAAGTAGAATCGACACTTTAAATAGAGTTCAAGATGTAGTCCTCGAAAACAAAAGAAGAGACCTGCATACATGTATAATACATCTTGATGTAACTTCAGCCTTTAATTAATTAAAGTAGCTGGCTTATAAGCCAGACTAAAGGATCTAGGCTGCCCAAAAAATCTGTTTAATATAATAAACAGCTAGCTGGGAAATACACGAATTACTTATAAAAGAGATGCGCTTGATATCACAAAATAATATAGGAAAAGGGCCACGACCCTTTCTTTGGAATAATATTGCAGATACAGCACTGAGAATAGATTTCGAGAACTCTATAATAGAGGCATATGCAAACAATTTTATATTAGTTACTGACGGAGCAAATCCATCAATAATAGAGAGAAAGGCATCAAGACCATTAGCTAACTGCTTACAACTAGAAATTTAATTTAAATATTCAGCGTACAGAAAACTAGATTAATAATGTTTCCAAAAAAGTTTAAAATTGTTCCAAATTGTTCTAACGGCCATAAGACAGAAGCGAACCCACCCCGCATAAAATAGCAAAGGGTTCCACTCAGACATCAGGATATGATCTGGATTTTGTTTTGAATAAAAAAACTCACGTAGTTTCTTCATCTAGCAAGCTTTAGGGATAAGACGAACAGGATCAGTAATAAGCTGAACATAACAGTGAACAGTAAATGGGAGCTTAAAGGAAAACTACTTAAAGATTTTATATATACGTGCAATCGAAAAAATGATTCTCTACGGGTGTCCGATGTGGACGACCAATACCGCTACAGTCTCTCAAAAACTTAAAATTACCGCTATTTAAAGTTACCGCAACATACTCAACAACGTTAGCAGCAACCTTGAACGTACTGGCAAGTACTCTCTCACTGGACTTCAAAGCACAGAGCAGTGTATCGACTTTTCAATTACGGGAAGGACGCACACCAAGATGGGCGAAATTTGCTAGACAGTATCAGCGTTAAAAATAATCATTATCAAGCAAAGTTACATTCAACACAAACAACGGACACTCCTTGGACTAAAGCCCTAACAGTGGGAAGACACAAAGAAATCTACACTGACGGGTTCAAAACGAACGATAGAGTAGAAGCCACCTGCGTGGCCTACAAAGATGACGAGGAAATTTATTTTGAAACATACCGTCTTAGTACCTACGCTGCAGTTTTACGGGTTGAGTCGTACGCTCTTAAAAGGGCGACCCTCAGAACAGGAAATACCCGGGTAAGTAAGGCGATATTTCACACGCACAGCATGAGCGTTCCGCAAGGATTGAAAAAGTGAGGCTAACTTCCTTCACAAAAAGAGACACTACGAGAAGTGCACTTTACAGATTGAAGCACAACCATCCATACTTTCAGGCCTGCACAAAACACGGTCACTTCCCCTCCTAATACATATGCTTTATGAGAAAACACGTGTGACGTGGCGCCGCTGAACACGTATTTCATTATCTTAGATACTGTTCCAAGACGGCGGAATTACACACTAATCACTTTCCTCCAAATACACAGAATCTCACTTTCTATCATTTGCTCGCCGACCACTACTGCGCCAAAGGAATCCTAGCCATCATAATGATACTAAACACAGGACACTCCATCACAGAAGTAAAACAGGTGCACGCCTAGTAAAGAGTCCGTAGGACAATACCTACGATTTATACATCTGTAAGTAAGCAAAAGCGAAAAATATTTAATTAAGTAAAAACGCGGCACCCAGCGATTGAATTTGCAAGTCAAGTTTATGCATTGAATAGCGCGACTAATGGACATGGCACTGATGTCTAACTCCTTAGCAAGCTCTCCAGTGGTTGTGGCATATTGAGCTTCTTCCACAAGTTCTCGCAGGCGGGCCTCATCAACATGAGTAGGTCGGCTAGAGTGCTCTGCCACTTGAATGTCATAATCCTCGTTTTTGAACTTTCGGTACCATACCTTCACAGTATCATATGATACAACATTAGTAGCTAAAGCTGTATACATGATTTAGTGACATTCTGTAGCTGAATTTTGCAACAAAACTGGAAGAAAATGATGCTTCTACTCGGGTAGCATTATAGCTCCATTTCAGACACCTTGCACTTAACGATAACGATATGTTTTTACAAATTTCGCAACACAGTGTTCTAAAGTGAGTCTCTTTCAAATGCCAAAATTCGTTCGACAAAATATGATTAAAATAATATTTTAAAGTACAATTTATAGCACTGTATTTTGAAAAAAACATGACTTAAGCATTCACGTCGACACTGGTGTAACGTCATGAATGCAGCGTTTGATGCTTATTCTTACTGTTTGAAGGGTTTATAGTTAAAGTAGTCCAAGGAAATTAAATAATAACTTCAGAGAATCCAACTAACAGTTGCATTTCATGAAATAATCGTTTCATCCAACTTTTCTTTTTTTTTTTTTTTTTGATACGTCGACAGTGCCGTTAGCAGCATGACTTGTAGTACCATCTCGTTGGAACCACACGTTCTTCAAATTTGCCCCAAAAATTTTTTTATCATCAATCTGCATCGTTTATCAGTAACAGTTCGGCAACAGCCTCTCTTCCCTCATTTTTTTTTTTTGTGGGATGGGGGGCATTGTTCGATGATGCCACTATATCAGAAACCACATTTTAAAGTGATATATTGCAGATCCAAGGGCTTGTCGTCAATCTTTTGTGGACTGTTTTCACATCCAAAACTACAATTTTGTTTGTTAACATATCCATTTAAGTAGAAAGAAATTAACTTTACTTAAAAACTTTAATTAAAACAATTTTTAATTAAAGTTTTTGAAGGGTGTATTTATCCATGATGAATTGACAAAGCATTCTTAACACAAATAAAATTTAGTGGCGCTACTACTGACATTTCGCTTTAAAAATCATGTAAGTTTTATTGGAATAGCCTTTATACCTGTTTCGCAACTAACTACTTAGCCATTGATCAGCTAAATGAGTTAAGAGTACCTCTCTCGTCTCCAGTGCGTGTTAATAGCTCTCAGTTTAATACAATAAAATGTTTTATTTTATTCTAAAAATAAGCATATACCGTCACACTATTGCGGTACGTTCTTTTCACAGTAGAGTTTCACAAATTCATGGAACAGGGGCATAGTTAGCGGGGGGCAAGGAGGACATTTGTCCCCTGGCGCAACATACAAGCGGAGCCAAACTAATGTTGTGAATTTTTAAAATGAAATGTTTTCCATTCTTGGTAAACAAAAGGCGGCGCGAAATTTTCAGTTGTCCCCAGGCGCTTAAAACCCTAGCTACAGCTCTATCATGGAACTGTTACTTTAAGTATGAAGTACACGACATATTGAATTAATGCATTTACAGCGACTCGTGTGATTATTCCAAAAAAAATAATACTTCAGTTCTTCATTCTCTACAAGAAATTTTTAGTTTTGTAAACTGACTAAAATAAAAAGCATACAAGCAGAAAACATAACAGGGATAATAATACTCGATAATGATTATATGGAATTAAAAATACAAATTTACATCAAAAGCAATACTCACCAGATACGAAATTTCCAAGTGCTCCAGATAAACCCGGTAAACTGGCAATCCAGGAGATTTCTTCTGCAGTAATATCCATAAATCTACTTCCTGGTCTCTTCATATCTACAGTTGCGGGAGCTGAATAAGCAGTTGACATGCCTAAGACTACTATATACAAGAAAGCCGACACTGCAGCTATGTGAGTATTTCGTAGATTCACAACAGCCACGAGAGGTTTCTTGTCATTGTTTTTATGTATTGTCATATCGCTTAAACACAGAGACATATTGAAAAATATTCAAGGAAACTTTCAAACTTTTATAACAAGATTCAGCTTTCCATTTCCAGATCTTAAATTAGAAAATACGAGGTGAACTACTACAGATATTTTTACACCTGAGAAAAGAAGCAAAAGTTCGCGTAGTTCCGTTAAATGAAGTTTCTGACAGCAAACAAAATCGATAGATTCTATCACGAATTATTATCAAGAAATACCAAGCGCAAGAGATAATATTTTCAGATTACTCAATAATTTAACCTTCGCGCATTGTTCAGATTAACAAATGAATAAAAGGATTGAAGATATGCTGAAGACATATCAAATATGTTTGATAAAACAAAAGTCACCTCATTGCATTGCATGTGTAAGCTGAGAAAAAATAAATTACTGATCATAGATCTACAAAAAGAAATTACTGTAATTTAGAAAGATTTTTACAATTTAAAGAATTTTTATGAATATATAAAGTGTCAAAGAATGACTTTTAATTAGCTAACATTTTACAAAGAGTCAAAAACAAATCTACTGTAAATTAGATTTTTAAAGCATTTTTTTTTAATATATAAAGTGACAACGAGTAACTTGTAACTAACTAACTTGTTACAAAGAGTAACTTATAATTAACTAACTTGTCACAAACAGTGGCTTATAATTAACTAATCAAGATTTACTATTTACCTATATTAGTTACTTCGAGCGAGCATTCATGTTTATGAAATTAACGCAATTTGAAAACTTCGGGTGACAGTCTAACACCACAAAAAGTTTATCATTAATGATTTTCTTAAATTTTAATTTTAATTAAAAATGTAAAAAATGCGAAATTTAAAAGCAATTTAAATCTGATCGCGATATGTAAACTTCAGTTTAATAGTTAAAACAATTTTATACTTAACATTCAACAACAGCTCAATTCGCTTAAGACTTAGTCCTCCAGAATTATAAAAATCTGATGTTTATACCACATAACTTCCTTCTACGGAATATTCATTTAAACTTATTTCCATATTTAACTTTCATTTAAACTTATTTCCTCGAATTTCATTAGAGAGATATTTCTCATTCAATTAATTCAGTTCTCCCTTCGCGACAAGACAAAAATATATAAAATCTCAAAATATCTCTATTCAAAATTGAAAGATATAGAAAAACATAAAACACAAAATACAGTTCAAACAATTTAAAAAAAAATTTACAATTAAAATAACAGTTTCTACGCAAAAACAAGCAATTCAGCAGATTTTTCGGTGCACAAAACTGAAAATTTACTTTTGTTCTCACTCGGCAAAAAGACAGTAAAGGCGTAGAAACTGACTTAATTTGTTGGACACTACGCTGTGTCAACATAAGGGATAATTTAATAACTTAAATGATAATTCCAGAATAGATTAAGCATAATTTAATTCGCAATAATAAAAGAAGATGTTATTTCGTTGTTGCGAAGCTTAGTTTCTCTAAACTGGCAAAAAGTCTACTATTTTGCTAAGTTTCAGATGTAAACACATATGGCCGCTATGGCAAAACAAATTAGACTTGGCCACACTTAAATAACTTTTAAATTGTTGATAATTCTACAAATATTCTATTAAGGTTTATTAAAGGCATAAAAACCTTAACTGGAAGATAACATAATTCGATCATTTTTAAAGCAAAAATGCGATAAAATATATATATATATATATATGTATATATATATATATAATACTTTTGGTAAATATATATATATATATATATGTATATATATATATATACATATACTTTTGGTGCTGCCGATTACAACCGAAAAGAAAAGTAAACATCTATATGTTATAGCAGTCTTATATATAAAATTTCAATGTTTTGAGGCTACTCGCTTTTGAGTTATAAAAGATACATACACACATACGTACCTACGTACGTACGCACACAGACGACACGAAAAAATCTCGTCAGAATCCATTTTAAGTCAATTTTATAATTTTTTGGGGAAAAAGACTCCTTTATTCTGTCTTTACGTACAGATATCAGGCAGAAACATCGTTAAATTGCATTCGATAGCGGTCAAAATGCGATATTTTTCTTGAAATATGATACTGGAAATTTTTCGCGATTATAGTACTTCCTTTGTACTTCGTACAAGGAAGTAAAAATACAGACAAATACTATATTTCTTATAAGCTGTTAAAAATGGCAAAGCTAAATAATAGAAGAGAGAACTCATTTCATGGTAAATTAACGCTACATGAAGACTTCTCCACACATTTAATTAAAAGGCAGTTATTCCAGTTATAGTTCGGCATTTATTTCACTATGTACATCTGATATGCACTCAGACTGCAGTTTGATATCTATAAGTTTAAGTGTATTTATTTTTATTTAAGTAGCTGAGGATTAATTCGTAGACAAACTGGTGCTTCGAAGTGAAATTACCTCCCAAGGATTTATTACTTTCATTTGAAAAGTACAAATTATTACAATCACTATAAACCTTCTCATCCGAATGATTAAGTTTATTAAGTCGTGAGGTAGAGATAAATTTTTAAAATGTAGAAGTCACAGGTTTAATACACCAAACAAATCTACACAATGGATTTACATACGAATAACTGTGAAAAAAGATTATGTACTTTTAAAAAAATTTTAAAATTCAAATAAAATATTCTTTTTCCTTTAGAGAACTGAATTATTTATTCAAGTGCAAATATCGCTTTCTAGAAGCTAAATAAAATTTGTTCTTGATTTTTCAGTCGTTGATGTAAAAATATATGAAAATTGTTCGAGAACGTTTAAGGGCATGGACATATTGGCTTAAATACTGTTCCTAGATAAACGCTTGAAAGATTTTAAAAATATTGTGCAATATATCTGAAACTAAAGTCAAGCGTAAACCTCTAAGGTATTTTCTCCCTCCTTTCTGCATGCTTTCGTGGTGTAAAGGTTCAAGTTCGAGTCCCGAAGAGGGTATTGTTTATTTTTCACGTTTCCAGCTTCAGAGAAATCTAATGACTCTACAAACCGGCTATGTTTATAAAAATATGAACTATGACACTGTGATCGAGGATAGTTAGAAATAAAACGGATTTCATTAATACGTTCCTTGTATAATAAAAATTGAAATTAGTAAATCCTTCACTGTACTTCAGTTCATTAAAATTAAGAAATATCTTTTGCCCTAGGCGCAGTCCGTAAACATGCTTAAGATGAAAATTTTCACCAAAGATAAAAGGGTCTAGTATAAATTTAATAATATTCTTTTACCGACTACTACTACGATCCTATTCTCCCCTCTCTCATCTTCTTTAACTCTCGAATGCCTTTTACAAAATGGTTATTAATACATGAAAAGTGGCATCAATCAGGTCTCGAAGTATCTGCGCGAATTTGCATGTAAAAGAAGAATATTAATTGAATCGAAAGATTAAGAAATATAAAAATCGTAATTTCTTTGTTCATTACTGAGAGCAACTAATCCACAGTATCTAGAATTAATTTCATGAAGTTCTGAATTTTGTTTTAAAAAAATGGGTAAGAGGAATTTCTAGGACCAAACTTTAAACAAATAAAGCTAACAGCAATGCTTATTCGAACACCTTGTCTACATGATATCTAAAAACCATAGTCTGTTTGCTACTTTAAAACAGGCATTCCAAGGTCGTTGCCAGCCTTCCCCATTTGCAATCCTAACGCATGGGGTAATCATTACAAAGCGTTTACTTTCTCCACAGCATCTGAGACTGCTGTTAAAATTATTCGCGTGCTCTTCATAAAGCTAAACGGAAATGAAGTGAAGGAAAAGAATTAAGCTACTAGACCTTTTCCGCAGCTGTTATTCCCATGGTTACAAGTCAAATCTGACCTGAAACTCTATTCTAAAGTAACAGACTAATTTTTACATGCATTTGTTAGCGAAGCTTTCTAAATGATCCCTAATTATGCTCCTAAATTCGGATTAGCTACAAGCATAACAGGCCACCATTTGGTAAGTACTGAATTGTCTTTAGCAAATCATAAACGGTAATATAGAACTGATCGGGTCACATAATATACATATTCATTTTACATCCAAAAGTACAAATGAAATCTGCATTCATTAAGAATTGAACAAAATAAAAATATAAGCGGAAGATTAATAATTTTACGTATGCTTCGCAATACAGCATTTAACACCTTCACTTTATTCCACTTTACACCAAAATTAGTTTTTTTTTTTTTTTTCAAAATTAATTATGATATGACGCCAACGTATATTACTCATTCAAATCAATCATACATGCGCCTGAAATCTGTACTAAAAACATATGAATTCTGCTGAATGAAAAATATTTACTTGTAACTATTTATAATATACAAACTAAACAGGAACTGCTTACAAGGAAAGATCTGCTTTAGTACTTAAAAATTTAGTTAACAAAAGAACAAAAAAAGAAAGCAGAAAAAAATTTTCTCTTGCAAGAAAAGTGAAATGCGAAAATGGCATTCACCGTTTGTTTGACTGAAAAATATGAATTCTAAATGAGTACAAATTTTAACTGAAAAAGACGATTATACGACAGACTTTTTAGTAAGAAATATGTCAGTCTCAGTCAATCTCAGCGACAGTAAAGTGCGTCAATCCCAAATACTGCTAGTCAGTCTCAGCATGACAGTCAGAAAAATGCGTCAGTCTCAGTTGCTCGTCAGCCGCTTGTTGTAAAATAAGATAAATAAAAATGCAGCTATTGCCCGTCAAAGTTTACAGTCACTTACTTGTACAGTCACTGAATAAATAACGACGGTTATTTTTTAATTGCTTTTCCTGAACACGTTTTAAGTGAAATAGTATCATCTACCTAAAACAGAAAGTTTGTTCCATAAATAAAAATTATCCACTCAAAACAATGATAGAATAGTTAAGAATTTGGAACAGGAAATAAATTATAAAACTAAATATAAAATGAAAAAAAATCTGAAAGCTTTCAGATGTTATATTACGCCCAAACGGGCGTTTTTTTCATATACACACACAGAGCAATTCGAGAGCATTTTGGACTAATGCTCCTGTGGGCCAAAAATATTTAAAAACAGCATATCTTTAGAATTGCCGATAAACAGTCTCACGCGCTGGAGATTTATTCCGTACAATGTTACCACTGCTCGTTTTGAAAGCGTTGAGTTTTTTAATCAAAAATTAGTTAAAGTTTTACAACATATGAAACAGATAATAAATTCGAAATTTGGGCTTCCGAGAGCCCATATTCGCGTGGCATTACGTCATTCAAAATTTGATGGCTCTAGGTACCGTTCTTTTCTCACAATGTGACAACACATTTATATTCATGCAAATTTGTACTCATTTACATTCACGCAGATTCTTCATTATTTAATTTCTTTAAATATTATACACGGCGATACTATCTAGTAGCAACAATTTGAAAAGTGATTAAACACTTTTAGTGATTCGGAGAAAAATGTCCTTTCCAGACTAAGAGCCCTTTGGGCTAATAAATTGCTGTATACCGAAGAGACAAACCTAGTCTGAAATATAAAATTAGCAAACATTAGAATAACGCTAAATTAAAACCAATGGTAACCTAACATTTATTAGCCCAAAAAACCTAAAGCGTGGTTCACTTTTCAAATTATCTCCAAATTTTATATATATAAATATGTATGTAATAATAATAAATGCAAAGAAAAGACGGAGCAGCGTCCATGCACAATAGCTATATAAAATAAAGAAACTTGGCAGTCGAGGCGGTTTTAATTCCATTTTTATTTCCCAGTTGATTGATGTTCGTGGCCACATCACTTAGCACTCTAGTCGTGCCTATTCAAGAATATTTTCATTTTGGAAAGTATTGCGATAGGAAGCGCGCACAACGAAATAGCGAACAAGCAGTGAAGAGAGAGCAACTGAAGTGCTTAAGTTAGCCAATATGGAAGCACACGAAGATAAAAGTTTTGGTTTGAGTTGAAAGTTTCAGTTTCCAATTATTACGTCATCAGCGCTGCGCAGGCCATGCAAAACGGAATGAGCTAGAAATGACGCAGTCCAGAGAATTTATTATGATTTTTAAAACAGAGGGAGAGAATTAAAGGGAATTAGGGGTTAATTTAAATTACTATAATTTTGATTTACATATTTTTTATCTTGCATGTATTTATATACTTTTGGTACGGCCTGTATATATACATTTATATACATTTGGTACAGCCTGTATATATACATTTCTATACTTTTGGTGCGGTCGATTGCAACCAAAAGGAGATGTGCACAACTACATTATATAGCAGTCTTATATACAAAATTTCAAAGTTCTGAGGCTATTCGCTTTTGAGTTTGAGTTATACATACGTATTTACAGACATCACGAAAAAATCTCTACTGGATTCATTTTAAATCAATTTTATAATCCGTTTCGGGAAAAAGAGTTCTTTACTCTGTCCTTGCGTACAGATGCCAAGTAAAAACATCGTTAAACTGCATTCGATAGCCGTCAAAATGGATATTATTATCAATTATTCGTGATTACAATACTTCCTTTACTTCGTACAAGGAAGTAGAAATCAGCTAGCACGGGAAGTATTGCAATTTGAATGCAACAAAATTATAGCTTTAGCAGGCGACATAATGAAAAGAATATCTTGTACGAGATATGTTTCCACTTACTAATGTATAGAAGAATTCAGATTCATATCACTTTCAAATACTTTTAGTCTTTTGATATCACAAAACAGCAATATTTTTTATAAAGTTACACATAAGCTTTGTTTAATCGTATTTCAATACGCTTGTATAGTATTCGGTCACAATTTGACAACCAGCATTCAATTTATTCAACACAAGAGACTTGATGAAAGGATTTATTTACAAATAAATACAATTAGGTAATTTTTTTTAAAAAATTACTTTGTTATAAATAACAGAGAATGGCTACACAGCAGATCTCAGCAATCTGGATGAAATAGGCCCGTGCGTTGCGGACATATTTATAAAGCAAAACGCTCTTTGTCTATAAATTTAAGCAATCAAATTATTTTTAATCGCTTGGGCACCAACCAATTTTTACGCCAACTAAAATAAGATAACGGAATTAGCTTTCATTTACGTACGCCCTAAAGATAACTTTTATCTCAGTTGTTCTTTTCTGTACTAACTGACTGGTTATTTCATTTATTAACTACGGTTACACAGTGTATTGTTAAGAAAAAATTTTCATTCCGTAGTGAAGAAACTAACTTCGTTATACACATGTTGCCAGAGAGGGATTCTGATTCAAGCACGAAGCCCATACATTAACTCTGGACGCCCAACTCTGGACATATCTAATAGTAAGGAGTAGCGATCCAAGACAGCCCGAGACAGATCTGACAGTACCCGCACGATGCCTGCCAAGCCTGAACGGACCACCGAATAATCGATGGTTCTACTCCTGCGAAGATTGATTATATTCGCCCTCTGTCGAGTAATTCGCTATATACAGTAAACACTTGCCGAGCGTGGATTTGCGCAGAGCGATTTTGCACAAATCCCTTAACTTGATTGGTTTCTATTAAATTTTTTCAACGCTAGAATTTCATTCATGCGCTGTACGCTGCACAGTTTCGGCCGCGTTGCTATGCAAACGTTATCTTTATGGCCACATTTTCTTCTCTTCCATTCACATGCGGATATGTGAGCCATGCTTGGGGCCACCCGCTAGCTGAATGACCCTTGCCAACTGCGATTTTTTCACTAACGGCCCACCAGTGGGCTAGCGATAACACTGGTAGTTCGACCCAAGTTGGAATTCTAGTAAACGAGCTGACTGCATTCGACACTTCCGTGGCTTCCTGGTGTAATGTGGATAGGAGCCAGTCTGATTACGAAGGTCTCAAAGTCATCTCTTCCCTTAGGCAGACAGCTCTCGCATGCTTTGCTATAGTCAAATAAACCAAAAGGATAGCATAGCTGAAACCGCGTTTCATCAGTGCTTATCATCTTTTTTTTTTGAATCCATATTTCTTTTAATATTAAAAATTAAATATGCTGCTATCCATGAGGTAAAATAAAAACAATACAGCTGCGAAAAGACGCAAAGTTTTGACTTTATCTCAAAATTAAAATTTCAGATAAGTTGAAAAATGTGACCCTGTTTCATTGCTTGCAACAGCTATTAACGCATCAAATAGAAGAACAACACAGAAGAATGAAGAAGACATTCGACATACTATAAAAAATTCAGGCGACACTTCGGTAAAAGTTGTTTAAGTTTGAAGGAGAATTCCGCATTTGAAAAATGAATGAAGAATTGAATGATCTTACAAACACCAGCTGATAGTGAAATCAGGGAAAGCAAAGAATAACTTAACTTACAACTTTAACTTACAACTTAAGCTATTAACAAAACACAGGAAATGTCTGATTTTGCAATGGAGACAGACCCAAATGAAAAAAGAGGAGGACACACTTTTTTATCACAGTGTAAAACTATACGCTTCTTACAGTGAAACTTTAAAAGAGTTGCGTAAATCACTGTGAAAAACAGAAAATCTTTTTTAAAAGAAATAATTGTATCATGTACCCACTCATCTCGCAGTAATTAAAATCCTTTCAATTATCATTTGCTTCAGTTTCCCCTCTTAACTACAATATATTGTTTGTTTATATTATGAATACTTTCTTAGTCTGAATCATACTTAACACATTTTTCCATAAGAAGTTAACTTTATGGAACAAGATTCGCCCAATATATTCATGACGTAACCCACACGGACGATAAGGGTTTACTGTATTTAAACTACCTCCGAAAAAGGAGTCCTTTTTAAAGTTAAAAAATACGTTTTAGAAAAAAAAACATGAACTCGGCAGTCAGTGTTTCTACTTTTTGGCAACGTGACCCATCTATGTATAGCTGTAGATCATTACGACCCACATAGAGATATCCGGAAAAAAAAATATAGATGTAAAATAAAAGTTTTAAAACAGGGTTATGTAACTAATTATTAGTAAGTATATGCAATTATTACTACCAACTGATTTATTATCATAAATAAGTCACATGTTTTAAGTAAATGTGCATATTTATAAAGTAACATGAAAATCAGACCTTCAAATCTTTCCTCATCCACCAAGAACTGCCTCTGGGTGTGCAGTGTACAAAGATTTATCTTTGTGTGCATTTGCAAATAGTGTAGCGTTTCTCAAAACTGGTGTTGCGATCCATATTTTGAAAAACACTGCACTATGTTATTTCTTCCGCATTAATGCTTATAGGCCAAACCTTGTAGATTAGTCTACGTAAATATCGTACATATCCACCAAAATTAATTTAATAGCTTCTTCAAATGTATGCATAGTGATCTGTAATCTCTTATATTATTTAAAAAGCATAAATAAATTAAAAGCACAAAACAATTTTTAAAACACAAATAAATTAAAAGTTTGCTTTGCCAAGAAAGCCGAGCTATGAATTGCATTACTGTGAATAGAAAAAGGAGCAAAAACACTTGCTATTCTAAATATTTAGAGTTCGGATAATTGGATTTCCAATGAATTCTCACGTGTCCTTTTAAAACAAATGATAAATTATGCACAAGGCTTCTCGTTTTCAGGCAAATTGTTTCTCTCCTTCATTTCCACAGATGCGCTGAAAGACTTATGTATATCATCAAGGGTTCTTCCTTTTGTTTCCGGTACAAAAAAGCAACAAAATAGACAACCGAAAATGCACATAAGGGCGTATGTCCAATATAGTCCATAAATACCGAAAGCTAATCTCATATCTTCGAACAGTTTTGTTACTACGAAACCGAAAAATGAATTAGAAACATTAGCTATAGCCATAACAAGACTCCGACTCCGAATGGGCACAATTTCTGGGGTAACAACAAAAGGAATGGGACCAAAACCCAAAGAAAAAGAGCATATATACACGGCAAAACTTATTAGAGGTACTAAACCATACACACTTTGATCTATCGCTTGCTTGCTTGACAATATAGCATGAACACCCAGACCTGTCAGAGCTAGGGTCATACCAATTCCAGATGCAATGTATAGTACTTTACGACCAGCTCTCTCTACTAACGCACTACTTAAGAAAGCTCCCACAACCTGTACTGCAGCAATTACTGTCGCGGCTACATTGGGGTTTACGGAACTGCTTGAAATTTCGAAAATCTCAACCGAATATGACATAATGCCATTTATTCCCGAGAACTGCTGGAAAAACATAAAACAGATAGCGATCAAGGATGGCTTATATAAAGAAGGTTCGAGGAAATCTTTCAAATGTATACCACCAGTTGCTTCTTGCGATAGCTCGAGCGATATATCTCGTAACTCCTTCACTGAATCAGAATGCTTTCCCTTAAGAAATTGTAATCCTACAAGGGCTTCATCATTCTTCTTCCGGCGAATCAGCCAAGGAGGAGATTCTGGCATTAAACACATAAGGATGGATCCACATGTCACACAAACGGCTCCTACTATGGCTAGCCACGACCATCTAAGAAAAATGCCCATTGATATCATAATAAAAACTCCAGAGGAAAGAGCCACTTGGAATCCGGATGATAAAAGTCCGCGTGTCTCTGTAGTAGCGATTTCCACTACATAAGCTGGAACCGCAACGGTGCTGATTCCGGAACAGAAGCCGGAGATGAATCGGCCAGCATAAATCCACCCAATTGAAGGGGCATATGCAATCATCAGCCAGCCCGCCACGAATGGCGCAGATACGTACATGAGAACAGCTTTTCGTCCAAATTTCTGAGAAACATAACCTGAAAAAAATTATCCACATTTCATTAAAAATTTCAACACTAATAAGAAATCATTACACATTGTTATACAAAATATTATTCTTATGAATAATTATGTTGAATAACATAAAGCACTTATTCGCCCACACTTCACAATATGTTTAAATTCAATTCTATTTTACCCTCGAAATGTTAACATAACGTATGGCACAATAAAATTATTCATTGAAATTTTGGCAGTCGCAAATTAAGACAAAGTAGCCAAGAATATATAAATCGATGCAGTCCAGATTTGATAAAAGGAAAGGGAATGCAAGAAACGTAATGCGTACAATAATTTTAAAGCGTTAATTTAATATACATGTATAAATTTATTTTATAAAGAAATAGCTGTTAATAACTTGTAAGGTATATTTTAGTTTTATAACAGTTACTTTAATTTCAAACACCTTTCCTATCAACTCTTGTATCCACTTACAAGTATTTAAGGAAGGTTCAACTTACTTTGTGAGAGAGAGCTAGGAATTCTGAGTAGCGCGTGTTCGCCTTTGGGCTAAGTCTCTCTTGAAGTTGTTACGCTCGGCCGTATTATTACATGCCTTTTGATATTCGTCGGTTAATTTAAATTAAGAGCCAATTACGTTAGATACTTGTGTTTAGCTTCGGATAAGCCTCTCTTAGTTGGTTATAGTTTAGTTGTTATTTCTAATTCTAAGTTTAAACCCGAGTAGAGCCTTTGTTGTAAGCCCGAGAAAGGGGCCGACAGTTAGCTTATTTTGAGTGAAATAAGGGGTAGTTTAACCCTTCTTAAGTCTACAACTTTAGTCATTTGAACTCAGCGATAATTCGCCACTTAGTTCACTAGGTTCCTCAACGTTCATTTTAGACAAAAAGAGTGAAGAATCCCACAATTTTTATGATTACGAACTGCAACATTCTCATGCTATACAATGAGCTATTCAGAATTGGAAATTTACTTATGAAAGACGTTTCAGAATGACATTTATTTTTTCAGAATTATTATTATATGACGTTCAAATCAACTTTCATGATACACACACTTTTTTCCTCGAACTATATTTCAGCAGACATGCAAAATATTTGAATATTTCGAAAAAGTTGCAATAATACTCGACATAATTAACATGTAATAACATGCAACTAAATAATGAAAGGATACAACAATTATCTCGCGAAAAAATTTATTTCTTCTCAATTTTCATTAGATGGTACAAATTGTTCTCTTTCTATGGAGGAAAATGCATCCTTTGTCTGAAAAGTTTCAGGACAATTTTTTTTATTTCTGAGTTACCATAACAACCTAAACTAAAAAGGAAAGAATGTTGTTTTTATGTTATCCGGTGTGTATTCTTACTTAGTATGACGTTGGCCATGTTTCCACGATAGCTTACTAGGTAGTAAAGCTGTGTTTAACAACACACTGTTCGGACTGTTGTCGCATTCGTTAAGGTTGCACAATACATGCTGATTGTGACAAAGAGTGACCGTTAAGTTCTGCGTTAAGCTCGGGAAAACTCCTAGTTGAAACGTGGAACATGATTAAGCAAGCACATGCAGGCGAGGCACTTTCAAGAAGTCGTGTTTTCGAGTGTCACAAAAAGTTTCGTGAAGGCAGAGAAGTGCGAGACGATCATAGAGCTGGTCACCCGCTATAGCACATACCGATGCGTGTGAGGCAGTTATTGCAAGAAGGCCGTCGTGCAACTGTGCATTTGGAATCGGAAGAACTGAATTTGAATCGTGATGTGTTTTATGTGATTTTTTATGATGTGTTTTATGTAAGATTTTATGCGATGATTTAGGGAAATAGAAACTTCAGTCAAGAATCGTCCCTCACTCACTTACAGATGAACAGAAAGAGAAAAGACGAAGAATTTCTGTTAAACTATTGGATAGAGCCAGAAGTGGTCCCACATTTGTGTCAATGATTACTGCGATTTTTTCTTGTTTCCGTGAGAGAAAAGGTGACTGAAAGGAAAGCTTCATCAGGATTATTGCAGACCTCCAACGGGCTGTGACAAATGAACTTGGAAGCATCGTAGTTAAGATTTCCCCGCTTGCTTCTAAGACCTCCAGAAATGTTGGCAGTTGTGTATAGATAGCTAAGGGGACTACTGTGATAGCAGCTACGATCATTACTTGGTAAACGTAATTTTCTATTGTTTGCGACCTTTGACCTGGAACTTTTTTGACAAAGGATATATTTAAAACTAAACTGAACAGTCATATAAAACACACTTTTCATCTCCAGTATTCATTATAATTTTAGAAACAATCTTAGAGTTCCAATACTGGAAACGTAAACATTCTTATAAATGACACCCACCTTCACAACTGATGTCATTAAACTCTAATTCAATTAGTGAACAAAAATATAAAATTAATTGTAACGGAAAAGTCCTCGAGTACTATCTGCCGTTAAAGACTGTGAAGAGAACTTTCTAATTAAATTAAAAATAATTAACGAAAAATAAAGCATAATGTACAATACTGCATAAAGCATTGTGACTATAACACAGAAAATCCTAGTGACCTTTGCAATTACAATCTAAATATTCTTATTCCATTATCAGCTTCAAAAGTTAATTGCCACTTTCTCAGAAGAATTCTTAATTTGTATGATGAAGAATAAATAATCTGGTTAATAATTACAAGCAAAGTAACAAAATAACATAACAAATCACAGCTAAACAGATTTTTTACAGCAAATGATAAGTTTTCATTCACAACTAAACATGTTACTCACATTTCCTAACTAAATAATACATATTAACAAACAGTTACTCACATTATAACTAACTTAATAATACATGTTAATTAATAGTTGGAATAATGATCTTTAATGGTTTTTAAGTAAAATTAAGTTTTTGTGATTAAAAATGGTTCTATTTAGTATTTTTAATTGGAATTCATTTAGTAATTAAGTAATTGAGTAATTAAGTTAACAAAATGATATTTATATTCATTTTTAATAACTCAAAGCTTATAAAGATAATCTTTATTTTATTGACCAAAACTTGAATAGACGCCAGTTTATTTAATTAATTATAGCAAAGATTTCGAGGGTTATCTGCGTAAGGGGAGGCATGCCTTCATAAAGGATTCTCAAAAGAAAACTGGCTCGTATCCATGTTACACGTGGGGAAAACCGCAAAAACGCCCATGCAGCCAATCCATTCGCTTGGAATAGAATCCAAGTCGAACTCCAGTATTCAGAGACTTTACCGCTTGGCCGCTAATGGACCGAATAAATGTTGATACTGCATTAGTGAGATGGATGATCCTCTCATGTTTTAAAGAGAGTAACAGGCAATAAATTCTATAAAATGTCAGTCTTGGGAGAAAACGTGTTAGAATATTGTATTCTATATGGAATTTTCAAATTCTGAGATTTTTAGCTCTATTGTGATATACGCAGTTACAATGCATTTTATTTTTTGCCTTTTTTGGAAATCTAGGAGGACCATAAAGGTAGACTTCGATGCCACAGATTGAGAAACGCTGTTCTAAAGCCTATTCCCAGTACATCCCCAGCAAGTCTCTATTTATCAACATTTTAGCCATAAATAATTTAGCTAAGCAAATGAGAAAATGTTACGGTCTTGTAAATATAACAGCTTGTACGGTCATAAATTAATTTTAATTCGACGCTTCGCATATTTTTTTTCCAAGGTAATGCACCTTTAGTTGTGCTTATTAAAAAAGTAACATTCCTAGAATCGTAGTGTTTTTCACTTTCAGCACAAAATTTTAAGGCATGCAAAATTTTATTATAACCCACGCTTTGTTCAAGAGTTCTGCTCAAATGCTTAATGTAAAGTTTCTAAATATACTAAGGAAATAGCGTTCCTTAGTAACGCCCACTGAATTACTGATATTTAATTAACTCTCCATTAATGGGAGTAATACTGGTAACGTTATCTACAGTGCACTCAACATCTACACTCAGGAATAATCCATGACATAACTAACAGAAGATCTCTAGTGATAACTTATATGCATTTTCAACCAGTTTTAATCTAGATAAATTAAAAATATTTAATCTTAGTACAATTATTACTGTATTTTTTATAATTTTTGTATCTCCGTATGGCATAAGGATATTTGTATTGCCAGCTGCATTAGAAATATAAAAAATATAGATAATTAGTTACTTGCTCATATAAGTTACATTAATATTTAAAACAATACTATACATAACACCCTATACGCTCACCAGCGGCCGAGCGGTCAAGTCGCTAAACACTGGTAGTTCGTTCCCAGGTTCAAATCCTGCGAACGGGCTGGCTGCATGGGAGTTCTCGAAGTTTTCCCCATATGTAACGTGTATACGAGCCAGTTTATTTAAAAAGTCCTCCATGAAGGATCCCTCCTTTAGGTAGATAGTCATCAAGGCTTTGCCGTAATCACATAAACCAAACCAAAACACCCTGTATGAATGTATTAAAATAATGGAAGAATAAATACGATCAGAATTTTATAACGTAACCTAATAAACGGCATTAAAGAATCATATTTACAAGAAAGTTTGAACAATGAGTAAACACTTGTGAAAAAAAAATCGGTTTAAACCTTTCTTTATCGTCAGAATTCATCTGGAAAACATTATTTTCTATCACTGTTGTTATCCCATCTTTTTATATTTTTGGTGCAAAATTTAGTTTTAAGCTTAGGGTATGCAATAGCAATTTTCCCATCTTTCCACAATAAACAAACTTAACTTTTTCAGACAGGTCTGGTTAATCGTAACCTGTGAAATCTGCCTTCGATTAATTGAATTTCTTGAGAGTTCAGCGGAGGGGAAGTGAAATGCATTTACGATTCCAGATATTAATGATGCCATTACTGGTGCGTAATTTCGATTTCAGTCTAAGAGCATCTATTTCATAAAAATTATAATCCTTAACGCCGTCCTTTTGAATTTTTAAAAGTTCTGAGAAAATGAGACCAAATAAAGAATTGCAACTCCTCTAGAACGATTTCCTCACTTTTAGATAATACCAGAGGAAGTACTCGATAGCAGTTAAGTTAGACTAAGGGTAATGCATCTAACAACAGAGAGAACGACACCTTCTCTAAGAACGATAGCTGTAATCCTTCTCTAACAATGATGCAAAAAAATAGGATTCGTTTTCATACATTTTTCAGTCTGATGTGATGTGGAATCCACATAAATTTCGATCGAAAACTAAGCTAATTTCCTCTCATTATATCAACAACAATGGCACTTAGTTTTTAATGATTTTTCGTCTTTCTAAGCAAATGGTCGTCAAGTGCAATTCAATATTTCACCTATATTCAATTTTAGTCGACTAAATGTGGCAAAAAAAAATTGATCACAATTGATCAGAAATCAATAACGCGAACACACAAACAGACATTCTTCTTTATATGTATTATAGGTTTTGTAAAACTTACAAAGTTTTGATTAACAAACTCTACGATTTGGAAGCAAACAGTAGCAAGACTTTTCGAAATAAAGCATTTTTATCTCCAATGTTGCCACTCAGAAAAATGAGTGCGAAAATTAGCGCTTTCAGAGTTTTCAATCAATGTTTCGGCTGATTAAAATCGTACGAAGATGGGAATAGTCGAAATGGCTTCCCACGAATTTTTGGAATAGGGAATAACGTATTTAATGTTTGGCAATGCTATATTTATTTCATCGTAAAACCTAGAAATTTTTTATTGACATACTTCATGATTTGAAAGCGAGCAGCGGCAACAACTTTGAAAATAATGCAGATTTTTCATCTCCAGCTTGCGAGACTGTTGCTATTCAGAAAAATGAGGGCGAAAATAATTGTTTTTCCGAGTTGTTAATTAATATCTCTGATTTTAACTCCCCTTCCCCGGAAAAGTGGACGTCGACCTCTTCCAGAACTCAGAAAAGAACTGTAGAAAGTTTGGTGACGATAGCTATAGCAGTAACTGAGTTATTAGCGAACAAACAACACACAGAGACTTTGTTCTTTATATATATATAGATTATGTTGCAAAAACTAATTAAAGGAAGTTACAGTTTTATACAAAAATAGTAACGAAACTAATAATACAAAATGCAAACATGGCAATAATATGGGAATAATTCAAATTTACTCACCGGATATGCAATTTCCAACAACTGCACTGAGAGATGACATGCTGGCAATCCAGGTAATTTCATCAGGAGTTACTTGTCTGAACCTACTTCCTTTCATCTTCATATCTACAGTTGCCGGAGCTGGATAGCCTAGGATCATACCGAAGGCGACGACGTGTAGAAGAGCAGAGATTGCCGCTAAATGCGTATTACGAAGATTCACCTTTGAGTAATTGAAACTGCTACCAGCAGGCTCGATTTTCTCTGCTATTGTCGCAGATATAGTTCTGATTCTAGTTAACACAGCATTCCCTTTTGCCATCTTGTATAAGACCCAATAAAACTTTGCTTACGGTATTAAACGAAAGTAACCCGAAAAGACTTAAGGAGACATTGATTGATGCTAATATTAATTGATAAATGTTATCATGGCATGTCTGGGCAAATAATCGAACACAATGTTCAGAGATACGAAATCTTGTCTTTTTATTACAAGTCTATGATACAGAATAAAAGACACCGAAAAAAAGAATAATAATGCAGACAACTTGATCTTTGTTCTTGGATAAGCCTAGCGATACTAAATAGATAAAAGATTTTATTAACCGAAGGCGAATTTATGCGAAGTTCACGAAATATTTCAAGTAATAGAAATACAATAATTTATTTCAATTTATTTAAGTAAGATAAAGAACATCAAATTACATACGTATACTTAAAAATAAATCATAGTTTCATAGCATGTTTCTATGAGATTTCTGTCCCCAATAAGGTTTTCGGTTTAATCAAATATTTCCCTCTTAATCGATTTCAAATGAAAAAACGATGAAAAATCACATGACGTTAATTGAACGACAGCAAATCATTTTCAGCAATTCATGTACCACAGCTTTATTAGCTTAACATTCGGTGCAAACGTATCAAAGCTCAAAATAAAGTTACATTCCTTACACAAAACACGAATTATGTATTTAATTACTAATTCGAAAACTTTACACTCCAGTTAACATTAAATAAAAGAAATTCAAACGCAGCTAAATCTAACGGAATATATCGTACATGTTTGCATTTACATTCATCGAACAGAAAACAAGCACTTTTTATTTCTGAGTAAAATGATATTTAATTCAAAGGGGAGGGAGGGGAAAAACTCTCTTCTCCTTTTATTTTTACTTCCTTGTACGAAGTAAAAATAAGAGGAGAAGGGAGTTTTTAAGTTTTAAATAAGAGGAAGTACGGTAATCGCTAAAAATTTCGGGTATAATTTTTCAACAGTAATATCCATTTTGATCGTTCCCGAATCCATTTGGTCGACTTCTTTGCATCACTTTTGTACGTACAGATAGTATAAGAGAATGTTTCCCCCCCCAAAATGGATTGTAAAATGGACCTTTTTTCGTGACGTCTTATGTACGTATTGATATATGCACGTATCTCGCATTAACTCTGTAATAGCTAGTTATACAAGTCCTGTAATACCTAGTTGTACAAGTAATAGCTCTTTGTACTCTGTAATAGCTAGTTGTACAAGTTGGACTGCTGTAATAGCTAGTTGTACAAGTCCCTTTTTATAACAATATATATATATATATATATGTTTGGTTCATATGTTTATGTATATAAATATATATACATATTTACTTTGCATGTATATCATTATATATATATATATATATATTTACATTGCATATATATCCTTTTATATGTATGTATATATAATTTTTAGAAGTTACTGAGAAAGTTGACAGATTTTCTATATGTTGTTGAGAGAAAAAAACTAGAAAAACTAGTAGAAATTTGCGCGTAGTGCTGCAAGATTTTTTTTTATACCATCTAATATGGGAAATGAAATATATGAGAGAATTATTTAAGGATTGTAAGAACCATGATCCCCTACCTATTTTCATTTTTATGAATTCGCAAATTTTATAATATATATATGGAACAGAAAAGTAAAGGTTGAAAAAACAAAAACAGTACAAGAACGTGAGAGACCTATTTGGTCAAAAATTTGCGCATTGAGCTGCAAAATTAATTTAAGGATAAGTAAAAAGAGTAAAATTCTAAAAGCAGTCGCCTAATACTAAATTTGATACCAACGATCCAGAGTTTAAAAAAAAGTTGAACAAAAAATAATTACTAAAAAGTAAAAAGTAATTGCAAATAAAAATTAAAAAAACTAAATGTTGGTATTCAAGATATTTAACATTTAAAAAAATATTAAACACGTAAATAATAAAACGTAAATGATACGTATCATTTTATATACCGGGTGGCCATAATTAAACTGACAGTGCTCACAGTGTTCTGTAGCGCGATCTATTTGCGAGAATGACGACACATTTTGTAGGACATTTTGCATTTGTTATCTCTTATAAATCAACTTTATACATATTTATAAAATGAAATTAAACTGTTCATTGGTTATACTAGGACGTTCATGACTGAATAGCAACAGTGTGGAGAATCAAAACATATCTTGTGATAATCAGTTTAACTCTTGTCTTATTTTCTCGTACTCTGATTCTCCAATCTTCGTTTAATTTTCTCACAATACTATCCCCCCTTTTTTTTATATCATTTTATCAAATTTCCAGAACATTATTCGAAAATGCAGTAGGATAGGACTTCAGAATCATTAAGTTATTTTGTAATATTTAGCTGCCATTTAGAAATTTTAACAAATCTTATAAATCAACTTTATACATATTTATAACGATTTCAAAAACATCATCGTTTACAAACATACATATTGCAATTAGATTACCTTTTAAATTTATGGTACATCCTTCAGTATAGCACGTAAGCACATTTTTTATATGCAGTCCAATTTTGTTGTAGTGAAAGAAAATGCTTTTAAAAATAATTTCGGAAATTTAGTTAATTTATTTCCAAGCTCCAATACTTATCTATATTTTAAGGTTAATACTCCCAACAGATGAAATTTATGCAAAACACCTTCTTTTTAAGTGTTGTCTAACAATTCGTTTATTTTAATTATTACTTAAGCGGGACACAGAGATTTAAAATATTTTGTTTTTGCAAAATAATAATAATAATAATACATTACTCATTCTTTACTACAAATAAACATTTTGGAACTTCCTATTTTTCGTGAAGTTTCTTGATGAGAAAACCAAAGAAAAAATTCAAAATACATTGCTGGCGATAAAAATTGCTACATCATAGAAGCAGCATGCAAATCATTAGCATTCCAGCGCATGCGTATATAGCAACGCCATGTATACTGTACATAAATGGAAGGATTCCACAGCGGGTTTCTCATTTGGAAATCCCTTTTCGACGTTGGTTTTTGCTGTCAAGGTCGTGTTATGCCTCGTGTAAGGAGAAACTCCGCGTCGAAATTCGGTCGCAACAGGACCGTCGCATATAGTAACTGCGGCTCATTATCTCGCAACATTGCAGCCCGTCACGGTCGGGATCCCATGACTGTCAGGCGAATATGAAATCTATGAGTCCAAGAGGGTCATGCAGAATATCAAGGACCCGGGTTCTCCTTTCGAGACTGTAAAATCTTGCAGGATTGTACAGCCACGTCCCGTACCCTGAGTCCCGTACCTTCGCTCCTGGGTAGAACGACAAATTTTCACACCGACTGGTAACAGGAATGAGCGGGTCTGGACACCCGAGCCGCTTACTAGGCCTATTCGGGTATCGTCCGGAATCCGCAAGTGTACAACGTGAGAACTCTTTGGCATTCAGCAGCACCATGGACCGTCAAGACTATTGTTGCGGCTTCTCTTGACGCCACACCGGGGATGGGCGCGCCTACAATGGGGCGACGAAAGACGACACTGGACACAGAAGGCACCTTGCGTTATCTTTTTAAATTCCTGGGTCTGCGCACAGCATCATGATGTAGGTACCAAGGAGAACGAACGTTCGCAGCTTGTATTCGTTACCGTTTATATGGGACCCAGCATTTAATGTGCTGGTATTGGGTGCCACTAACACTGGTCACCTTCTGTTCATCAAGCCGGTAATATATACAGCCGCCGTTACATTTCTAACTTGCTAAGGCCTGTGGTTGTGATCTAGCTTCTAAGCCTGAGTGACGGCAACTTTCAACAAGATAATGCACAATCGCATGCTGCCCGTGCTGTCCTGACCTCGATACAGATCGTGTTTGATTGTCGCTCTTGTTAGCATCTTCTCCAGAATTCTAAGACTACACTAAGACAAGACTAAGACACTAAGACATTTGGTCATGAGACGCCAAAGACTGGCATGCCGCCAGTCACTACGATTGATTAACTCAGGAACAGAACGAAAGCCGCATGGAACGAAGAACCCGTATCTGTCATCTGTTTAACTCGAGGCTCAGACTAGATGGCAGCTCTGTGTACTGAATTCTACACAACGTGTACCCCAAAGCAACTGCACACTTAATCATGTCTTCCTCCCAATGTATAATAAATAAGATTATGCTTCTTGCTTTTCTTCCTGGTGCAGCAATTTTAATGAATAGCAGCGTAAAATTATAGGATAATTAAAATTGCACGAAGAACCCAACAATGCGAAATTTAAAATTAAGCAAAAAAGAAAACTTAATCTGACGTAGATTTGAACTTGACTGTATGAAGTTAAAAAAAAAAAAAGATTTATTTAGGATTTACGCTAAACAAATGTTGCTTTTTTCCCTCTAATTTAAAACAAATACTGGATAATCATGACGAGCAATTATACAAGGTGGAAATATGAAATCACATTACAAACAGAAAAAGCATATGTAAAGTATATGGCTGTATATGTGAAAGCTGTGGATATACGTGAAAGTCTGTATATGTGAAAAGTATATGAGTGTATATGTGAAAGCTATGGGTATACGTGAAAGGCTGTATATGTGAAAGCTGCGAGTGTTTTCAAAGTAAAATATGCCAAAAAGTTGTTTGGATCTTTGTCGTCATCACACTTATATTTTTCGACTAGTTGAAAATAAAACACAGAAAGAATTCACCAAACTTTTAAAAACAACTAAATAATAGTACAGAATTTATCATTCTATTTCTTCATATTCGGATAACGATCAATATATGAGAAAAAAGCGATTTCGTTATTAGCGTAGATGATTTATATAAAACTGAAAGCTTTCGTGCTCAAACTCTAGGTAAAATATGATATTTTTACATTCAGACTTGGTTATAATAAAAGCGATAAAATGATTAGAATGACACCCAACATAATGACACCAAAAAAAAAAAAATGTCCAAAACGACCTTAATGTAATATTATACTCTTATACAGACGTAACCCATCAGATAATAATAATAGCGACTATGAGGAGAAAACTGTTATTCCGAGACGCTCTTTACAACACAGCATTCTTTTAAATTTCTGAAACTTCACAGACTGTTGATTCTAAAAGCGCCAGTCAGCATTACTGTCTGTAGGTGTGTTTCAAGGAAGAACTTCCGCGGATTCTAGACAGTTCAGATAACCCAAATCCCTATAGCGGAATTCCGGACTCATTCTTATCATCCTGTTGTCACCCAATTCGTCACAGTCATAAAAAAGAGGTGAAAACGGTTCAACAAAACGGTCATCTCTCCCATAATTACAATAATAACAACGATAACATCTTCCTAGCGCTCGAAAAGGAAGAAGCAAGCGAGGAAATGCCGATGGAGGGAGGGATGTCAGAATCGATGGCCCACTCCCTCTTCCCACCGCTCCCTGTGTCCCGGAACGCACCGCACTGCGCCACGTGATGCAGAGGATGACTCATCCTCTAGACAACCCCTGTGCTATCGAACGCACTTCGGGAAAGGAAAAGGGGCAGAATGATGGGGGAGAGGGAATAGCACACTGTGTGCATGCGTTCCGATACTCCAGAGGCAAGGGCGGTGAATTCATTCATTTTTTCCCCTCTCACACATCATATGACAGCAGCCGTTTCGGGCCGTGATTTTGAAAATCTTTCTCATTTTCCCGCAAGCGCCCTTGAAATTTTTATCGACCACTGGCCACATTCCGAGCCTCCGGTCGCGCTTTTATGTCAACTTATTTCTCGTGAAAAGATTCAAGAGGCAACTAATCCGGAAAAACAATTTTAAAATGGTATTTAAAGTAGAAAGCGCAACCAATAGAGATTTTGATTCGTTAAAAAAATGACTATAATTAGTAAATGCTACAAAAATTACATATTACTTTTATCAATGTATATTTGCTTTCTTTCATAACTCCTCTCGATATCCAGCTATTTAATATCAACATTTCCATGCATTTACATTACAAAGGTAAACAAAGTACAGGAAAACGCAAATATCGACAATTTAATAACTACGCACCTTCCGTTGTTTCTAATCCACAGTAATAACGATTTGTATGATAACTATTTTCAGAACATTTTACACGCATATGTATATATACTAATTTGCACTGTCGCAGTATTCTCACATATTATTTTAAGGTATTTCCGTGACCTAGTTTCTAAAGATAATTAATTTTATAAAAGCAGTATATAGTTTGATAATTAAACGAAATGACAGTCGGAAACATTCTTTATAAATTATATTATTTATTTTTTACCTAAAACCATTCAAATGGCAATTACAACGTAGACATAATGACAAAACTAACAAGCTTTAACATTTTGTCACAGCATATAAAATGTCATAGCATAATTTAAAATTATCGCAATTTCAAGAACAACAAACAGTGCGCAACATCAACAGTTCTTAAAAAATACTCAAGAGAAGCTCGCGTTTAACATACTCGATACATATTAAGATTCAAGCCAAAAAAACTATTAGTTTTAAGCGTAATACTGTAGAGCTATTACGTATTTTTTGAAAGCGGGGAATATGGAAAATAAGCTAGATCCCCGCTACGATATATTAAAAATATTAGGCCCATTCAAAGTAAAGAAAATTCTTCAGTGGTGTATATTAAATTACGTATAAAAATCTTTCAGCAAAAATTATTTTATTTTCTACTGCGGAATGTCTGTTTTTTTACAAACTTCATTTTAATAATTTCGAAATACCACTATTTCAATAATTTAGGTTTATGTCGCTTTAAAAAATACAATTAGTGATAAAATAAAACTTATTCATTTAAAGTTGATCTTTGCTTTTATTCTCGCTGAAGCTACGATCACTTTGCAGAGTCATTAGGATTATTTCGAAGCAACAGACATGAAAAATGAGCAATGCCTTTGCCGAGACTCAAACCTCGGACCTCTCGAATACGGTCCTGAGTGTAGTGGCCATTACACTACGAAAGCATACTAAGAAGGCAGGACAAATACCTTATATACTCCCTTTTTAAAGAGCGACTGGGGATTAGGGGACCCAATCGCCAAATCCTGGTGGTGGAGAAGCATCATCCACCACTTTTTTTTAGTTCGGGCGCCATTGTAGAGACAATAGGTTATTTCGAAGCAGGGGACGTGAAAAATGAGCAATACCCTTGCCGGGACTCGAACCGTGAACCTCTCGAATACGTGCCAAGTGTGCTAGACATTACACCACGAAGGCATGCTAAGAAAGCGGGAGAAATACGTTATAAATTTCATCCTATACAATGTTACGTGATCTCTTGCAACCCCTCTGTTAAAGTTATGCGCTTGCATCTTTTCTGAACGCTTAGATGATATTTTTTACGAATTATTCAAGTAACTACAAGAAAACCGCCATTAAAAACAAGAAATGCTAGCCCCAAACGAAGCCAGGCAATAAATTCAGCGGAAGCATCACATCAGTTCTAAAGATCACAGATACTGGAAAAAATATTGTTACGAATTTTGTATATACATAAATAATTTTAGTAAAATTATATGTGAAATTTTAGTATTTTATTTATAATATAACATGAAATGCTTAAAGAGATGAAGTTCTACAGGAAAAATAAGATTATTTAACACTAAGGTCTTTTTAACATTGAGGTAAATGACTAGCTCGATAAATTCTGAGATATTCCCAAGCTGAACACGGTTTTGGCGTCAAATTTAGCAAAAAAAAGCCAAAAGTCGCCAATCTTGGCCACCGGTCTGCTTCCTGTATAACTGTAATTGGTATGGTCACTGAATAACTGTAATTCATCCTTATATGCAACTGAAACCATATCCGGTCCTCATATGTCTTCAAGAAATTTCGAGAAGTGGGGCGTAGAGATATCTCGATGCCCGGGGAAAAACTATACAAGACCGAGGAGAGCATAAGTTTCTCATTTTTTTCAGTTCAGAGTCGGAGTATTGGAATATCTCCATGTGAGCTTCGCTCTTTAGATTGCTTTGCACTGCGTTGTGTTTAACGTTCTTAATAAACGTTTTAACGTTGAAGTGTAACTACTGATTATGGTCTCTGATACTGAGAAGAGTTGGAAGAATATATTTGTGGAAAAATCCAGAATCGTAAATCGTTTCTCTTAGTAAAAAATACATTTTATCTAGCTATCATCGGTTCTACATGCATTCAATCGTACGTGCAACCAGTACGCATACAATAGCATTAACTGCGAAACCCCGTTTCCAAGAGATTTCTCCCAATTTACGAAGATTCGCTTTAGGACATTTCGCTTTTAGGATAGTTCTAAATTAATTCCTTTTTCGAAACTAACCCGACGAAGATTTTTCGTTTTTAAAACGAAGGGGTGGAAGTAGGGGTAAAGGCGAAATGTATGGTCTAGCGTTAGTTTTAATCAATAATTATCGAAAATTTAATTTCCTCAAATTTTGCATAGAGCCCCAACCGCACGTTTATTCGACAATTTTCTCGGCAATATTTCCTTTCGGAGTAGTACTAATACTATGTTGATGAGTTATAAACAGTCTTAAATAACTACAGCTATACTTTCGAACAACAGACACAACACGTTATGGTACACAAAGTTACAATCACATTTACCACAGTATAAAAAACATACTCTATAAATAAAAATCTGAAAATACATAAAATCTCATTAATAAAAATCTCACACTAAATAAATAAAAATCTGAAAGTTTTCAGATTCTAATTGTAGCGCCAAAGGGTTTTTAAGGTTGTTTGCCTCTCGCTGAGCAGACAGTCTACTAGCGTGCTGTCACACTATTACTCACCCACTTTTTTTTTAGCTTTATCATTAAGCATCATTTTCTTCGCATTTACGCCATACACAATTAAACAACAAAATTACAAAAAATTTAAAAGCAGCATAGCAGTATACGTTTAAAGAATTCCCGAATGCAGCATTAAGTGTTGGCATAAATTTTTCTGTCCCACCCCCAGTCTTTTCTCTGTTCATCACACCAATGTTCAGTTTTCTTGCCAAGTTAGCTTTACAACACTTTTTTTTGTCTTTTTATTATTATTATTTCGTATGTTTATTTTATTTATTACATATCAAGTCCTTGGCTCTTACACCACATACAATTCGATTTACCAGCAAAATCACAAAATATTTAAAAACAGTATATCTTAAAAATTTCAGATAGACACGCTGGCGCCACGCGCTGGAGTTTAAAATGTTTTGTTTTTCTCGTACAGTGTTGCCACTGCGCTTTTTGGAATCCTTGATTTGTTAATAAAATTATCATTAAAGTTTTAAACTCAAAATTCAAATTTCCAGATGCTCATACTCGGGTGAAGGCCAACGTTATTCAAAATTTGATGGTTCTAGGTACCGTTGTTTTTTCAAAATGCAAGAAACATGCATTCATTCATGCAAATTCTTCATCGTTTAATTTCTTTAAATATAATTATTGAGCCATAATATTTGGTGGCAACAATTTGGAAAGTGATATGCCATTTATAGTGATTCAATGGAAAATGCGGTTTGGGGGCTAAAAAAGAAGGGTGACAGTGAATGAATGACCATGAAAAAAAATCATATTTTTTATTAATATTTCGCTAAGCATAGCAAAAATGCCTAATTCTAAAGCCAGTTTTAAGTATAATGAGATACAACACAAACTAAGCAACGAACCCCAAATATAATGATATTTTCTATAAACGAAACGTATTTAATAAACTGCAGGAAGTAATAAAACAAATGAAATAAAAAAATTTAAATAATGTTAGAAATGTCATTCGTAAAAAAAAAATATTCTTTACTTAATACATGCTGTAACAAATAACGTGTGTGCGCAATTAGCGCGTTTTCTTTCGTCGTGGGAAAAACTATGACGTGTTTGGATAGTTCTAGGCTAGGCCAAGTGAAGCTAGTCGAAGGGGATTTTTGACTGCACCCCTGCGGTGTAACCGTTTTCCTCATTTTGAAACAAAAGAAAGAGGAATCGTCTAAAATATCCTATTTAAGTGAGAAGCGTCTTGCATCAGACAGGCTTTTGAATTTCTGTTACTTAAAAATATTCCTGCAGCGTTATTTTGTATGCTAATTCAAATCCTGTTATAACCTAGAGTTCACTTGTTTTAATATAAATATAAAAAAGACAGCCTGTTTTAATGTCTTCCAACCCGGGAGTTCTGTGACGTTACAATGCCTAATAATTACATATAACAGCAACCACAGGAGAATCACAATTAAATTTAATATTTTAATTAAAGTGCATACTTCAGTTTTGAAGAAAAAAACAGAGACTCATATTAAGTACAGTTATTCGTTACAGAGACTCATATTAAGTATCCCCATGAAATTATGAACTATCGTATAATGTACAAAGAAATATATCAAACGATAAAATAAATGCCTTAACGCATCAATAAGCAAAAGAAAACCCAGGTTTTATACCTATATCATAAAACAGTATATAAAAATTTGAAAGATCTTCCGCAAGAAAGATAATTATGTTCCCATTAAACACTTATCCCCAGGTTTAAAAATTTGCGAAGATAATGGAACTAGAGAAATCTAAGAAAAACACCATACTACAGAACCAATACGCTTTTAATTCGAAAAATGACAGCATTAAAAAAGATAGCGAAAATCCTGTACACGAATTCACTAAGAAACTGCTACATACGCTCCTATCCTTCCCCTTTGCTGCTCCAAAACACCTGAAGCGAAAACTAGAGAAACGGATAAGAAAAAATTGATGATCAACAACTTCAAAGTCCATTTTTTTTTCGCCCTGAAGGAAACGGTATTACGTGTAGCATACGCTTCTAAACAAAACTAAACTTGAGCACGAAACGATTTTTTCCTTCATCTCTGCTTGCAGAGAAAAGCACAGTGCGTGAGAGAAACACATCAAACAGCAACCATCAAAGTTAGCGCCTTAAAATTATCTACTACAGAAGCAAATGGCAAACTTTCAGGTTAAAATTGCACTCGAAAGCCACTATAACATACATTTGGAGACATATTTCCCAGGAGAAGTCAAAAATACGTTATAGTTAAAGAATAACGAAATCAAAGTAAAAAACATAAAATAGTTAGGCATTTTGCGCAGAAATACATTTTCAGACAAGAATATAATGCAGTTAAAAAATACGAATATGAAAAGTTTTTTTTTAAATAGAATTTCAAGCAACAATGTAATTTCGTAAGAATATACGAGTCAAAGTACGATATTTTTAATATACTGTTAGAAGTATAATAAAACTAATCTACGAGAAAAGGATAGCTTTATCCTGAATATAATAACGCAGAAAGCATACGAACGCATATCCTCGAAATATTATATACTTTTGTTGTGAGTATAAATTTACCAAGTAACATATTCCGTACAAATATTAAAAAATACATAAATAAATAAATACGTATTTTAACGCCAAACCAGAGGATTTTTTAAAGTTGTTCAAGCTTTTTGATTGACAAACTCGACGATTTCAAAGCGAGCAATGGCAACACTGTACGGAAAATAACATTTTCTCTCCAGCTCGCGAGACTCTCTATCGGAAATTCTAAAGGTTTGCCGTTTTTAAATATTTTAAAGCCCAAATGCACTCGAAACGGGTATGTGTCTGTAAATGAAAAAATACCCGTTTGGGCATAATATAAAATCTGAAAACTTAAGGGCAATTAATTTCAATTTGGCGTTTTGCGTTGAAAACTTTAAATATCGGTCCCCTTTTCAAACTGTTGCCACCAGATATTATCTCCCCGTATTATATTTAAAGAAATTAAATAATGAAGAATCTGCACCAATGTATGTATGTTTCTCGCATTGTGTTAAAACGACGGAACCTAAAGCCATCAAATTTTGAATAACGTACGTTTCCACCCGAATATGGGTATCTGGAAGCTCGAATTTGGAATATGTTTTATGATCTATTTCATATTTCGTAAAACTTTAAAGAATTTTTTATTACTCAACAAT
>KK120997.1:204222-271159 GCA_000611955.2 Stegodyphus mimosarum | reverse complement strand
ATTATAAATTAAATTAATATTAATATCAATTAAATAATTATTAATTAAATAACTATCAATTATTTTGATACTCATTAACTATTTAATTTTAAAATTATTAATGAATTTAATAGTCATTTTATTTATTTATTTACTCTTGTTCCTCTTTTCTGACGGTCTGCCACAGAGCTCCATCATTTCTACTTTTAGAAATTAAGCCCTGGTACTGAAGAACTAGATGCGGAGATCGAATTCCTCTGCATCTAGTTCGTTCTCTTCCAGGAACGGACTAGATACAGGGGAATTTCCTGATATACAAAGGAATTTCCTGATTTTTGCACGTGTCATGATAATACAAACCAGCTTTCCTTAAAATCGCCCTTTCGTCATGCTTAACTTGTTAATCTGTCGTCATACTGAATTTGTTAATATTCGTCTTGAATAATTTCCTCGGGAAACTGTCTCGGGATCGCATTTACCTTACACATGGGAGAAACTACGAATCTTCATTCATATCAAGCTATTACTCTCGTACCCAATTCCAGAAAAAACGAGGTGAATCTTTCAAGATTTCTATATACCAGCCTTTCCTATATCCATAATATGATATTATTTATAGTACACGGTAGTACAAAGTAATTAGCAATTTTATAGCGGCTTTTAAACGAGATTTCGTAATATGAAACGGCTCGTGTTCACATTATACGCGGCAAAAACCATGAAAATCTGATTCAACAAACTTGTCTTACAGCCCAGAAATGGAACATGTCACGAAACATCATTATATCTAACCCTAGACGCGCGCGGGGGGTAGGGGTTTGCATGACACAAAACTTAAATACACTAAATTTAATTAGGATATCTAGAAATGAGTGTCTTACTTCGTCTCTTAATTTGTCTTGGCATTAAAATATTTTTCCATGAATTGATTTGGACATCTGACATGCCGTAAAGTTTAGCGATATCAGGATAGCATTAAGCATTTTATTAGCCCAAAGGACCGTTAGCTCAGAAGGCCTATTAATGTCGATTTGGTATTTTGCATTGAAAAGTCGGTTCACGTTTCAAATTGTTGCCACCATATATAACAGCCCTGCGTTATATTTAAAAAAATTAAATACTGAAGAATCTGCATAAATTTATATTTGTTTCTCGCATTGTGATAAAACAACGGTACCTAGAGCAATCGAATTTTGAATAGCGTACGTTTCCACACGAATATGGAAGCCCAAATTTGGAATTAGTTTTATTATCTATTTTAGATTTTGTAAAACTTTAACGAATTTCTGATATACAAACTATATGATTTCAAAACGAGCAATGGCAACACTGTGCTGGGAAAAAAATTATCTTCAACGCGCGACACTGCGTATCGGAAATTCTAATGATATGCTCATTTTAAAATTATTTTGCGATATGGCTGTGGAACTGAATTTTAAATTTTATGGATTAAGTGCGAAGAACATGACATTTAGTAAATACAAGTAACATACAAAACGTTAAAAAACGCCCCTCTGGGTGAATGTAAAATCTGAAAGCTTTCAGATTTTTATTTATTTATTTATTTATTTTATTTTATTTTTCCGCTTTTTTAATCCAAAGGGGCAATTTTTCCAGAAGGACTGTTAGTTTCGTTTTGGCATTTTGCATCGATTTACTATAAACGTTGATTCATTTTTCCGATTGTTGCCACCAAATATTAAAGCCCTATTATATTTAACTAAATTTAGTAATGAAGAATCTGCATAAATGTATGTATATTTCTGGCATTGTGATAAAACAAAGGTATCTAGAGCCATCCAATTTTGAATAACGTACGTTCCCACCTGAATACGGGCATCTCAAAGCCCAAATTCGGAATTTCTTTTATTAGAAATTTCATATTTTGTAAAAGTTTAACAAATTTTTGATTAACAAACTAAACGATTTCAAAGCGAGCAATGGCAACATTGTCCGAAAAAAAAAACTATTTTGATCTCCAGTGCGCGAGACTGTGTATCGGTCATTTTTAAAATTATTTTGCGATATTACTGTTGAACTGAATGTTATGGTTTAAGTGCGGAGAACATGATATTTCATAAATAAATGTAACACACAAACGCTTACAGAAACGCCCCTTTGGGCGTAATGTAAAATCTGAAAGCTTTCAGATTTTTTTTTAGTCCAAAAAGGCAATTTGCCTCGAAGGACTATTAATTTCGTTTTGGCTTTTTGCGTTGATTCACTATAAGAGTTGTTTCACTTTTCATATTGTTACTACCACACATTTATCGCCCTGTATTATACACTCACTTCCAAAAGTTAAGCACGGAGAGGAAAATACTAATTTCTGGAAGCCAATCAGGATTGAAGAGGATATAATTCGCTGCAGAGGTAGGCGGAAGTATGCAAATATGTTAGGTCACAGCCAATCGCGCTTTCATGTCAAGAAATATGCAAAAAAGGCAGTCTTATAAGAAGCCAGGTTTATGGAGGGTTACAGAAATTGATTGTAAGTGCTGATAGAAGGTGTTTAAGACTTTCGTACAATTTGTTTTCAAGACATATGTGTTTCTATGACTTCCAGATGACGAAAGGAAGATTCTGAGCGCTGGCATGCCTTGGGGCGCAGTGAAGCACGACAGTCGATCACAGATGTTGCTCTTTTCTTCGGCGTTCATCATTCCGTAATTTCACGTTTATGGAAACAATTCCAAACCACACAGACAGTTGTCCGAAGGCCCGTAGCCGGTCGCCCAAGGTTTACAACCCCCGCCCCGGAAGATCCATATATTGCTAGCGCAGTCAAGCGGAATCGGAGAACAACCTCCACACGTGTGACATCTATGGTTACAGCGTCCATTGGTAAGGAGATATCTGCAGCTACTGTACGCCGAAGATTACATATGAATAGACAGTACGCCCGGGTACCTAGAGTTTGTGTTTCTCTATCCGTCCAATTAAGAGGAGCACGATTACAGTGCTGCCGGGAACATGTCAATTGGAATGTGTCCGACTGGAGCAATGTCATGTTTACTGATGAGTCAAGAATTGCTCTGGAGCCAGATGACAAGCGTATAAGCATATGGCGTGAACAACGAACACGCAATCAATCCCAAAACATCACCGAACATCACGCATTCCGAGGCGGAAGCATTATAGTGTGGACAGGAATACCGCACCGACCTGCACATCTTTAAACGGGGTTCTTTGACGGCTGTCCGGTATCGAGATGAAGTCCTAGAACCCATTGTGAGATTGTACATTGCAGGAACTGGCCCTATTTTTGTTTAAATGGACGATAACGCACGTCCCCATAGAGCTGACACCATCGATGACTGCCTGGTGAGTGAAGGGATTGCGCGTATGGCGTGGTCAGTCTATTCGCCCGACCTTAATCCCATTGAAAAATCTTTAGGATGTTCTCGGGCGTGCTGTATCTTCACGTTTTCTACCTCCAGCCACTCTTATTGAGCTGGAAACTGCTCTACAAGAAGAATGGCAATTCCTGAATTAATCTGCGGTGGTTGACCACCTAATTGAAAGCATGGTCACAAGGTGTAAACTTTGTATACAGATAAGGGGGGGGGAATCACATACCCTATTAATGTCCTTTATTTTCATTTTATGCTGTTTATTTTCACTTTATACATAATACTGTTTACGTTCCCAGTATGTCATTATCTGATAACTTACAAAAATTTAATATTGTTTTCATTTCTGTATATAATTATTGATTTTTTATGCATAAATATATATGCTACTTTCGTGCCGAATTTTGTGTCAATGAAAGCAGTATTTGTTGATTTTTTTGTATTTTATATCTTCGTGCTTTTGGATGTGAGTGTATTTAAATAAATTAAGTAATGAAGAATCTGCATAAATGTATATATGTTTCTCGCATTGTGATAAAACAACGGTGCCTAGAGCCATCCACTTTTAAATAACGTACTCCTCCTACGAATATGGGTATCTGGAAGGTAAAATTTGGAATTTGCTTTATTATAGATTTCATATTCTGTAAAACTTTATTTTTGATTAACTAACTCAAGGATTTAATAGCGAGCAATGGCAACGTTGTACAGAAAAAACATTTTAATCTCCATCGTGCGAGACTGTGCATCGGAAATTTTAAAGCTATGCTCATTTTAAAATTATTTTGCGATACTAGTCTTTAACTGAATTTTATGGTTTAAGTGCGAAGAACATGATATTTAATGAATAAAGGTAATACACAAAATGTTTAAAAAAACGCCCCTTTGAACGTAATTTAAAATCTGAAACCTGTCAGATTTTTCTTTTTCTTTTTTTTTTTTTTTTTGTTTTAAAAATATTTTATTTAAATTATATTTTGCAAATACTTTTGACTAAGCTGATACATGTTCCCTTTCAATTAACCGAAATCCGAGCATTTTTGTGCCCTAATTAAAAATAATTCACTGACGAGACCTTTCAGCCATACTCCTAGACTGAACGAAAGAATTTCGTGTGATACAAAGAGAGGCATAGGAAAATAGGCCACAGAAGGAATAATGACTTACAAAAAGTCATAAAAATCCAAGAAACTGATTTTAATCGACTTAAACGACTTTTTAAACAGAAAAAGGGATCAGAAAATTTTAAAGGATATTTTGCACCACATGTATACCTCGTTTTCCAAGCGTTTCTCCTAATAGTTGGCGACATCTCAGAAGTCAGGATAATTCAATGTTCGGTTAAAGGAAGATTTACAGCATACCATATCTCCCGTAGAGTCAAGTTCTGAGACTTTAGATAAGAGTCAAGATAATAGTAACATAGACTTCAGATAGTGGCAAGAAGATAGATTAATTATAAAAAAGTATTGGAGGCTTGGTTAAATATGCAGTTTCACATCCGTAGGCACTCTGCCAATCAAGCTTTTTTATACAGCCGAACGTTTAAAATTGAGTTAGTAAAGAATGGCAAGAGGGGATGTGATCAGTCTCACAGCGATCATTTTCTTTTCTGGGGATGAGACATCCCTTTAATTTTTCTCTTTGATCAGCCATTGTATTTATGTTTAAACTTCTCACAAAAATGGTAAGTTGCGTAAAAGAGTTTTTTGCGCAACCCTGCAGGCTGTTTTCCAAATCACTTATCTACCGCTCCCGTATTCGCTTAGCTGTTTTTAAGGGAATTTAAATAAGAACTGCAATAATGAGTCATACTTCAAGATTTCATTCTTATGAAAATTATATCAATTAAGACTATATTGCGTCTATATACTTATAAAAAATGTTAATGAGTTATAATTAAACTCAAGATTTTTTGTCAACTTTTTCATTCAGTGGCAAACTTTTAAATGTAGCCGTCTTTTAAAGTCAAACAAGCTTTCCTGAAGTTTTCACGTATAAAGTATACACAATTGACGCTTTTCAGCATCAAAGTGACCAACCTGCGTATCAATGTTTTTGATACAGCAGAAAAAAAAGCGCACAAATTCTAAATATGCACATTAAATTAAGAATGAATAAGTTAACGAAATTTTAAAGTACTTAAACGATGTAATTTGACTTCAGTTAAAAAATGCTTATTAATCTGCTGTTTGTTAAAAAATGGTATTAATTTATATAAGGATAAAAGCGGGGGGGAGCGCAAACTTTCAAACTTATTTGAATAAAATATTTTCTTCTTATATTTTTACTTTTAATGCAAATTTTTACAGCAGTGCACAAGTACAAATTATGCATACGATTTAATTAGCAAGATAATCAGACGATTAGTACGCAGGATAAAAGTATACAAACAATGCGCAAAGCTGTCTATTTCAGCGGCGTCACTGTCACAGTATGTAAATTTTTCCACTTTTACCGAGTGTGGTGAACTACGAAGACATGGTAATACCTTCAAAACCCAGTATCATATCAGTATCAACCAGCAGACGAATTAAGGAGGAGCTTCATGTTAGGCATAAATACCACTGACTAATTCTTGCGTCGGATCGCGAAGAAAACCAAGCTGGTGCCACTGTTGGACAGGTTTTTGCGACAATGGATATAGGAAGGAAATGTGCCAGGTCATAGACGGTGTCCAGCAAGAAGTCGGTGTTCTCAGAGCGCACTAATGGTCCACAACTGGAGACATTTTGCAAAGTGCACAGGATTGTTTCCGCTACACCAATACTAAATCAGAGAGTAACTGATGCAAGTTTGGGGCCTAGTCTTTTTTACGAATGTTTCCATCAAAAACGAGTTATCGTTGTGAATGTTTGCAGCGGTGACGCAGAAGGGGTCCGTGGAGTAATGACCTGAACAGTCTAAAATTTCAGTTATGAGTTCTCAGCATCTATGAGGCAAAAGCTATGAATCCTACTTCAGCCTCATAAATGTTGAGCGATATGTGAGGGTGTGAAGGCGACGTGCATCTGGATTGCAAGGTCTTCCAGCAACACATGGCCTGTTAAATAATGGTCTGAAGGGATGGTAACAGTTGTTCATCTTTACTGCGCGTTATGGGTACATTAACAGGACGCCACTGTATTAAGGACATGCTGCAGCATCATCTTTTTCAATAGTACACGGGCATGCTAAAGACATTATTCAACAAGATAATGTCCGGCTACAGGAATGCTCGGCTCACTTTGAATGCATTGAAAGTATGCAAATGCTACTTTGGCCAGATCCCTCGATCTCTCGCTAGTCGAGTATTTCTGGGACATGAATGGGCGTCTTTTGAATACTTTCCCACTTACATGAAACGAGGAACTGTACGCCAACAACAATGTGTTGTGCCGTTGACTCGATGCAACAACGTATTCAAGAATGTACTACCCATAACGCGGCTCCAAAATCTCATTGGTATTTTGTATATCTAAGTATCTTGTGATTGTACATCTTTGATAATTACATAATTTGTAAAGTGCATGATAATCTGCCTGTGTACAAAGTTTGGTCTATTTCGTTTTCAATCATTCTTTCGTCGTGTGGAATTTTTTCTCTGTCAGAAAAATGTATTTTGACTACTCACATAAATACGAACTTACTCTGTGACTTCTATCCATGCTGCGATGCGCTCTGGAAGAAGCCTTTCTACACCAGCGAAGTCAAACAAATATATTAGAATTAAATACAGTCAAAATAAACTCAAAACTACTAATTTATCAAAAAGTATGTTTTTATATAGTCTAATTACAGCAAGTTACTTCAATATTTGAAATTTCTTTACATAGTTGTTGCTTTGCCTATATGTTCATGTAAAATTGGCTAAATAAACAAAAAAAGTTAATCTTACTTAATTGCGGGGAAAATATAAAGAATATGCATAATATATATATTATTACTGGAATAGCTTAGGCTCAACCCGTGCGCTGACGTGTTTTTCTTCAATATTAACCGTTGGCATATATTTAAATTTCAGAAAGATGATGTATTTATTATCCATATCAAAATAATTTAATAATGCCATTATAAAGAATGGGGAGATAAATCAGTTGTTTCTTCCTCATCAGACGGCGTCAAATCGCTTCATATTCTTTCATCGATGGTAAACACAGTTTTGCAACTTAAAAAAAAAGTGTTTTAAAAAATCCTTAATGATTTTATTTCTTTTTTATTCTGAAAGATAAATTACACAGTGTTCAAAGCCTTTCCCTAAATATTTTAATGAAGAATTCTTATGAAATATCGCTATTAATATTCTCCTCTTGCCACCACTAGAATATTTCATAATAGGGAACAAAACTTTTTCCCAAAATGAGAGAATAAATTCCCCTAGATGCCGCTAAAGGCGGTAACGCTTCTAGAAAAAATTAAGTACTTAAAATTTATAGACTCTACGCCTTGTGGCATCCGCTTTAAAATTCATACATCAGTTCTCCAGTGTACTTTTTAATTCAATCTGCCCCCAGGGCTAAACATTGTGGAAAAAATTCAATAAAAGACCGAAAAAAATGTTTGCTCTTTTTTCCCATTTAAAAGATGTGAGGGGGGAGAGGAACAGTTAAAGTATCAGAAACTAAAAGACGGTCCTCACCGATTAAGTGCATAGAGGGGGAAGGAGTGTAAATAGCCCTTACATTCATAAACATATATAAGATATATGAAAATTTTTCTAAACTCCCGCGTAACTTCGCGAAACATAAAAACGTCACCGGAGGGATACGGAGGCGAGAACGACTCGACAGGGAATGTATGGCGGGGTTTTAATGTTTTCTCCAGTTATGTTTACGCCTCGTATTTTACCCGGGTAAGTGCAATTCGCGGTCTGGCGCAGATAGGTAGGACGCTCTCTTTACGAGCTTCATAAAAAGTTGCAACGCCCTTTACTTTTCAGTTCTTTTGAGTTTTGCTTTTTACTGCACTTCATTGCATGAAATGTAAATGCGAGAAAGGAGGGAAAAAAGAAGAAAAAGAAAAGAAGTGAAAGACCTGAGTAGCATAAACAGCAGCTTAACCCTTTTGTCATTTAAGGGAAAGGCGTAACTCCTTCAGCTGCGACCATCTATTATCGTTGTAATAAATACATAAAAGTAATTCAGTAAAATTCACGCACGCACGCACGCACACACACACACACACACACACACACACAAAAAAAAAAAAAAAAAACTCGAGCTAATAATCAAAGAAATGTATAATAAAAATAAAGGGTTTCACATTTTACATTACTTTTTTAACGTTTTATGCGTTACCTTTATTTATTAAATATCATGCTCTTCGCACTTAAACCATAAAATATAGTTCAACAGCAATATCACAAAATAATTTTAAAATGAGCGTATCTGTGGAATTTCCGATACACAGTCTCGCGCGCTGGTAAAATTTTTTTTTTTTTTTTTTTTTTTTTTTTTTTTTTGTATAGTGTTACCACTGCTCGCTTTGAAATCGTTGAGTTTGTTAATCAAAAATTCATTAAAGTTTTATGAAATAGATAATAAAACAAATTCCAAATTAGGGCTTTGAGGTGGCCATATTCGGTGGAAGATTAAGTTATTCAAAATTTGATGGCTCTAGGTGCCGCTGTTTTATCATAATACGAGAAACATATATTACATTTATGCAGATTCGTCATTATTTAATTTCTTTAAATATAATACAGGGCTCTAATATTTGGTGGGAACAATTTGAAAATTGAATCAACGTTTATAGTGAATAGACGCAAAATACCAAAACGAAATTAATAGTTCTTCTGGGCAAGTTGCCCCTTTGGAGTAAAAAAATCTCGTTTCTGCCTAGGAATGTTATATAAATGAAAAGGAAACCATTGTTAGTCAAATGCAAAAGCTCAACTCAATTTGTGCTTCTTAACATTAGGATATTCGATCTAATTCAATGGGGAGAAAAAAGTATATTATTCAGAGTTTAGATTCTCTTTTATATGGAAAGATTAAAACATTTCCGTTCGACGGAACTGTGACGGGTTGTATGACATATGACAGAAAAAGAGGAACCATTATAAATACTGCGATTAGCATGATATTCTTTGCACTCAGGTTTGCTAGTAGAATGTGTGGTACAAACAGTGACGGCGCCGTTGCTAAAAATCGCTTCCAAAATGATACATGCATGGCACTTTTTATTATTATTACTAGCGGGCTGTAGCCAAAGCAGAATTTGTATGTTTCAGGAACACTTGAAAAGGAAATGCATAAAAATATTTCAATATGAATGAAAATCAGTTCATTCTTTCCAAGCAACTACCAATTCGTAAATATTTTGTTTTGCTGCCAAACCAGGAAACAGAAACTTTTGACACATCAGGTTAATACGTATACATATGACGTCATGATTTAAATTTAATGTAATACAACAACTTTTCCTCAATATCAATAAAAGAATTAACGTGGCAGTAACATACCGCGTCAATTATTCTAACCTGAAACAAAAACGTTGCCAACAGCAGCTATTTATTTAAAACTCTGATATTAACGAAAGATTTTCGACATACATTGACATACAACGAAATCGCGTGCTTTCTTCAACGACAGAACATGACTTTATATAGTAATAATAATATATTTAATTTTTGGCAATGCTATTTTTAGTCTAAAAGGGCTTTAGTCCCCGAAGGACTACTGTTTTCCTTTTTGCGATTTTGCGTCGAAAACATTAAAAGTCTGAATCTCTTTTCAAACTGTTGCCACCAGATCTTGCAGCCCTGTATCATATTTAAAGAAATTAAATAATGAAGAATCTGCATAAATTTCTCCAAATGTGATAAAACAACGATACCTAGAGCCATCCAATTTTGAATAACGTACGTTTCCACCCGAATATGCCTATCTGGAAGCCCAAATTTTGAATTCGTTTTATTATCTATTTCGTATTTTGTAACACTTTAATAAATTTTTGATTAAAAAACTCAAAAGATTTTTTATTTTTTTATTTCATATTTTATAAAACTTACAAATTTTTTATTAACAAACTCCATGATTTGAATGTGAACAGTGCAATCCTTTTCGAATTAAAACAGATTTTTATCTCCAGCATGCGAGACTGTTGCCACTAGGAAAAATGAAGGCGAAAATTAGCATTCTCAGAGTTTTTAATTAATTTCTCGTCTGACTGAAATCGTATGAAGATGAGAGTGGTCGAAATGACTTCGCACGAATTTTTGAAATCCGGGGGTACCTCTCTCGAAACTCAACTCCCCGCCGTCCAGAAGGAGATAATGCCACAAACAAACATACTTTACTCCTTTGGATGCGAAATGACATAAACACCAGTATTGTGTGCGTAGTATACTGCAGTGACAATTAACCATTATGGTAGAGGGGTGGTGCACACGTCCCCCGTCAACTATCAACTAACTATACTGCAGTGAAGTGTAATTAAGGAAAAGTGTGTTGATAAATTTCGTATACATATCTCCCTACTAAAATGAAAATTCGTTATTAAGAAAAGCACTTGTTTACATTGCTCAAAGTATGGATATTTTAGGTTTTGCTTCTAAATAAAATATGTTAGATTCTTAGCTGCATTTGGTGCGTGTTTTTGGACCAATTGATATATTTTATTTTGTAATGTACAAAATTAAGCGAAACAGAGTGGCGCTCATATAAAACTGGTTTCCCACTTGCCCTCCCCAAAAGCAGCTTTTTCTTTCAATTAATATGCAGAGACATTAGGTATTTTTTGAAAGCAGGAGAAGTGAAAAATGAGCAATGCCCTCGCCGGGACTCGAACCACGAACCTCTCGAATACGCACCGAGTTTGCTGACCGCTACACCACGAAGGCATGCTAAGAAGGCGGAACAAATACCTTATATACTCCCCTTTTAAAGAACGACTGGGGATTAGGGGACCCAATCGCCAAATCCTGATGGTGGAGAAACATCATCCACAACCTTTTTTAGTTCGGACGCCACTGTAGAGACGTTAGACTATTTAAAGCAGGAGACATGAAAAATGAGCAATGCCCTCACCGGGACTCGAACCTCTCGAATACGCGTCGAGAGTGCTGACTACTACACTACGAAGGCATGCTAAGAAAGCGGGTAAAATACCCTACATACTCCCTTTTTTACCTCTCGAATACGCACCGAGTGTGCTGACCACTACACCACGAAGGCATGTTAAAAATTACAATACGATAAATTGTAAATACAAACATTATTTCCTGTTAATGGACATCAAAGCCTTCCTGGGACAAAATTACACACTGTACGACTCAAACGAAACAAAGTAAAACAAAAAAAGTGGGAACTCAGAAGCTTAGCACCCGCACAGGAACTTAGAAGGAAACTAAATCCTCTTTCCAAACACATTCAAGTCTTTTTTTTAAAAAAAAGTGTGTAAAATACCGACCAATTCGGGAAAGGAATCTGGAAACAATGAGGAATCCGCAACATTCGCTCCTCGAATGATTCCTTAAACTAAATTCACGTGACAGCTACAAGCGTCTATTCGGAGTACTCTAATCAAAACTCTTCCCCACAGCTCGTGATCGCCATGCCTTAAAATGACTTCCGACGGCCCTGGTTCATGGTACGTGCCTTGGGTACTACAGAGCCGGAAAAAGGACAGAAAAATCGAAACTCGTACAGTACAGTAAATACGCGGATGTATCAGACTGTGAATCTTGTTTCCTATTTTTATTCTAAACAAGAATCTATAATTGATCGATTGCAAAAGAGAATTCACGGCAAAAGAAGGCGATAAAGAGCTCTGTAAATAAGAATTTTAAGAATCTGTATATTAAATATTTTCTTTAATTAAGGGAAATACCCTCTTCCTATCACTCAAAACGTATATTATTATACCCAAAACGCATAGTATATTATTTCCTGGTTTCATTTCTGCTTCGGTCGTTGTTATATTAATTACTTCCACGTACACAGAACATAATCCATTCCGAAATTCCATTGTGTTAGTTATGTGATTCAATTGTTATAAAGAATAATATCTACCATTCGTCATTACAGGAAAAAGTTTAATCTGTTTCTCACCTTAGTCTAAAATTGCGGAGCATGTTATAAATGTTATAAACTTCAGAGAATGTTCCAAATGCCATCGATGCTGAAATCGTTAGGAAAATATACCTTTATCAATTTAAGAAATATCTGTGTACAATATGTATGCATATTTTCAGTTCCGATTATTGTGATATAGCATAAGTCTTGATGGAAAACTCAGCTTTCCTTGATCATCTTGTACAATGATCTTGTAGAGTCTCACTTTCTTTGGCAGTATAAACTGATGAACTCTAGAAAGACTGCAGAGGAATAATCCTTTTGTCGTGAACTGTAAACAGATAAAGTCAGAAGAAGGAAGTAAAACAGCTATTTTATTTGAACACAAAGAATTAACAATGACCCAACTTGAGTTTACATAAGACAAGCAATTCTGGCTTCACAGAAATACGTAATGTTGAACTAAATCAAAATGTGGTAGATTAGCGTAACGGCTCACAGAATAATTAAACGCGCAGGAAAGGCTCTGGTTTGTAGAAAACAGGCGAGACAAGTCAATGGCTAGAAGCATTCAATGCTACAGAATCAAATCGCTAATAATCCCGGTACATCCTGGCCTAAAATGGGCAGACACGCTCTAAAAATAACTTCCATAACCTTTGTTTAAATAGCACTTTTGTCTCTCTAAATCTGAATTATTCACTCAACAGATTCCTCGTGTTCTTACTCAAGGACAGCTTACAATCCTTCAGGGGTTATATGATACTAAGAAATATGCTTGTTTACCTGCTCCTTTGCCTGTTTCTTTGCACAGATGCGAACTCAGCATTTACGTGTTTCCGAAACAAAAGATGAAATAAATTTAGCTCTGTGTTTAACAGATTAATTATATGTGATACCCACATGCGACTGGTAATAAAGAACCGAATTTGTTACAAGGCGTATTTGTTCTGCAAGGCGTTTTCATGCAAAACGTACCATTGTATATTTCCTTCCAGAACTTACATTACATGACGACTGGAAATGCTTATCGAACATCTATAGATACTTAATCCTATCGAAAACTTTAAAAATGCGAATTAAAAAAAAATGATGCAGTGCCCACCTCAGAAAATTAATTTATCTGCTCAGTTTTATAAACCTCTGAGCTGCAGATTTTTCTTCATCTGATTTCAAAGAACCAAATTTGTACAATGTTTTGCTATAAATTTAAACTATCGGAAATGTGTTCCTTGCGTATAAATGTCAATCTATTTAATCCTTCTCAAAACGCGCCTTCATACAGTACAACTGGAAGCACGTCCAGCTACCAGTCGGGACGTCAGAAGATCGTATCCTGGTGAGAGCTCTGCTGATATTCACGTTTTCTGTTACAAAATACGTAAAATGCATTTTACTACTTATTATGTACTTAATTCAATAGCTATACTGTAATAAAAAAGATACTTATATCATCGCTGCTTTTAAATGAAATATTCCAATAGGGATCACGTCCTTTCAACAATAAAATTACGGAACAGTTTAAATAATTAGTGTAAAATATCACGAAATGCAAGAGTTTTATAAAGGAATGTTTAGAAAGAAAAGTTAACTGTCTTCAAGCGAGAAAGCGAATGCCAATATGTATGCTTTATTTCCAGGCCATTTTCAAGATCATACGAAAATGTATTTATTACTGTTATTTCCGTTAAAAAATAAAGAATTTATATAATATATACAGATATTAGTTTCCCTGTAAAGTCAGCTATGTTTTATTTTTAATATTTCTTTCTTAAATGCTTCGTTTTAAAAACACATCGCACTAAACAATTTAGATGGTCCCTTTTTATACATAGAAGAAAAATACTTGAAATTAGTTGATTAAAGACATTAAATATACTTTCTTCATTCATATTAAAAGTATTCTTCCATGATGAGAAGATAGGTGAAATACACAGTCCAGTCACATTAATGTGACCATCTGTCAAAAGCCAGAATAACCACCTTTCGCAGAGCGGACTGCTGCGAGACGTGCAGGAAGAGAGTCACATAGGTCCCTGAAGGTGTTCTCTGGGATGTTGAGCCATGCCGACTCTAATGCCGTGGCCAGCTGCGCTAGATTACGCGGTTGAGGATCCATGGCGCGAACAACTCGATCGAGATGGTCCCACAGATGCTCGATTGGGTTTAAGTCAGGTGAGTTTGCTGGCCAGGGGAGGACGGTAAACTCATCCTGGTGCTCTTCGAACCACGCACGTACACTGGCAGCTGTATGGCACCTCGCATTGTCCTGCTGGAAGATGCCATCATCCTGAGGAAAAACAATGCGCATGTAGGGGTGAACATGGTCCGCAAGGACAGATGCGTACTTGTATTGATCCATTGTGCCTTCCACAATGATCAGTGAACCTAGAGAATGCCAGGAAAACATTCCCCAGACCATAATGCTCCCGCCTCCAGCTTGGACCGTTCCGGCAATGGTTGCAGGGTGGTTCCTTTCAGAGGTTTCACGCCTTATACGCCAACGTCCATCTGTCCGATGGAGCATAAAACGCGATTCATCCGAAAACGCAACCTGTCGCCACTCAGTGGACGTCCAGCTGCTGTACTGGCGTGCAAATTCTAGCCTTCGCCGTCGATGAACAGCAGTCAGCATAGGTGCACGAACCAGGCGTCTGCTTCGGAGGCCCAGACGCAGCAATGTTCGCTGAATAGTACTTTGGGAGACACTTTTGGTAGCCCCTTGGTTCATTTTGGTGGTCAGTTGCTCAACGGTAGCCCGTCTATCTGCCCGAACGCATCTCCGCAACCGTCGTTCGCCTCTGTCATCTATGGCCCGTGGTGCACCACATTTGCCACGTCGCTGATTTTGGACAGTCCCATTTTGCCATGCACGGTACACTTTTACCACGGCGGCACGCGAACAGTTCACAAACTCAGCCGTTTCGGAAATGCTTCCACCCTTGGCCCGAAAGCCAATGATCATGCCCTTTTGGAAGTCGGATAAATCGCTTCGTTTCTGCATTACGCCAACGATTGAAATGTTTTCCGAAGCCCTCACACACCCTTTATATACGCTCAACTGCACTGTGCTGCCACCTGCCTTCTGTGATTGGTTATTTAACTCTGACATGGAAAGTACGTGGTGGTCACATTAATGTGACTGGACTGTGTAATATACACAAAATTATGCTTTTAAATTCTACCAATATTAAACCATAGTTGTGAGCTAAAGTAGCTATATTTAGAAGAAGATGAAGTCATTTAAATTATACAAATAAGTAAAACCCAGAAAAAATCTTAATGAAAACAATGTCTAAAAAACAAAACTAAGGGAGACAATGTCAAAGAACTATTATAAAATGAATAAATAAATCAAATAAAGCTTAAAAGTTAATGATGCTATATTCTCTTATCAGCAAAGCAAAAACTGCCTAGATATTCCGACGTAAATTAAAAGCACTTCAAATACTGCATTAGGGTCTTAAATATCCTCTCTAAGACGACCATCCTTTCTTCCAGATTACTTTGATCTTCTATGAACAGGTCGCCTCAGAGAAATGAGACTGAATATTGATGTTCGCTTTCAAAAAAAAAATGTCCATTTTCGGATGAGATCGACTTGGTGCCCACGAAAAGGTTTATAGAATTTAAAACTCTACAGGTGCACCCTAATATCATAATCTTCCTTATCTCGTAGGGTTTCCTTTATTTCATCTAACGTTGCAGTGACGTTAGGTTATTTCGAATCAGGAGACGTGAAAAATATGCATCGTCCTCGCTGGGACTCGAACCTCGGACCTCTCGAATACGCGCCGAGTGTGCTGACCGCTACACCACGAAGGCATGCTAAGAAGGCGGGAGAAATATCTTATATACTCCCCTTTTTAAAGGGCAACTGCGGATAAGGGGACTTAATCACCAAATCCTGGTGGTGAAGAATTATCATCCGCCACCTTTTCGCTTAGTTCGGGCGCCACTCTAGAGACTTCAGGTTATTTCGAATCAGGAGACGTGAAAATGTGCAATGCCCTCGTAGGGACTCGATCCTCGGACCTCTTGAATATACGACGAGTGCGCTGACCGCTGCACAATGAGGCATGCTAAAGAAGGCGGGAGAAATACCGTATAACAAATTATTAAAATTTTTGTTATCTTTCCTGAACTCCTCAACTTCCACTCGCATTTCCTCGCCAGGATGTAAATTTAAAGTTAAGTCCGGTTTAAACGAGTAAATATTGGATTTTATTCAGAGCATGTTTTCGCTAGCCAGCGCACGTTTCGTTTCTGATTTTGCTGTTACGCTGATACACCCCCTTGGCCTTCGAATAACTGTCCCGCCTGTTAGGCTTGTCGAGTCAACCTAAGTTAGTCGTAAGTTAACGTGCTAATCCAGCCCTATTCTATGTAGATTTGAATTGGTTTGTATAATAACGTTAAGTTCCACCGCAAGTTGTCGGTGTTATTGTAAAACACGAAGTACTTGCCTTTTCTGTCATAGTTGGAATTAATTAAAGGGCTATTTTTACTCTTCTTCTGGATTCCTGGTATTACTTCACACCTGTGCAAGGATTCACCAGGTTCTTTTGTAGATCTAGATTAGTTTATGTGGCCTAAGAGGACTAGATCTTATAATCTCTAATAATAAAAAAGTGCTAAGAATGCAATGTAATACAAATTGTACAAATGCAAACAGACATTTGGCTATGGTTAAATGATATGGCATTGGCACGACCGAGTTTAGTAAAATAATGAAGAACTTTATATCTTCTAAACAGCGACTTCCGCGCAAAATTTACGAAAGGAAAATATAACTGGAAATGTTACACATGGCAAGAAATCAGACATGTGTAAAATCACGGAAAAAGTTATAATACAAATAATGGCAGCTTTTAAAATAATTGTACGAATCGCAAACAAAAAAAAGAGCCCAACAGTGCAGAATCAGTAAGCTCCAATCACAGAAAAGTTCTATTCCGCACTAACACAGCCTTCAATTAATTCGAATTTTCAGAATCGGAAGAATCTTTTTCATAAGGTCTAAACAAGGCACCCTAAATATCCGAGAACATCTCTGAATAAGATTGAATGGATCTGCAGATGCCACTACAACAAATACATTAGCAAGACCAATAACGCAGAAAAAGCGACGGAAACATATTTATTGCATACGCAAAGACACAAGACGCAGAATGAATAAATAAATAAATGTCGCACAGAAACGAAGATGCAGAATGGAAACAAAGACGAGAAACCAACGCAACAAATAACTTATGAGTTTATTTACACCTGAGAGGACTGAAATTGACTCGTCTGGATAAAAGAGAGACTACAGCGCTTCCTTTCCTTTTATAAATGCTTAACGAGAAGAATCCTTCAGGTGGAACCCGTCTGCCACCTGAATTCCAAAGATAGCACACCCAGAAATTTATGAAGTCCAGGTATCCTCGGGCATTCCAACGGAAAGCAGAAAGAAATAGGACTTTAACTAAGTCCCTTGTTATCGCCTTTCCTCTGAGATTCCTCACAACTGAATGATGTGCGGTTCGTGCAACTCGGAAGTTGTTACGTAGATGGAAAGGTTTCCGAGTTCAAGTAATATGTCCTCAAGGGAATAACTATTTGATATACCTGAAAAATAGCATGGTCGAGAAGAATATGTAATAATAATCAGAGACAGAGTGAAAGCTTCAATACTTTTACTCGTTGTCAAATAAGAATGAGATCAAAAAAGAATATAGCTTTATTTATTAATTCATTTTAAAGGGATGGCGAATTGGCCGATGGTTACAGACCATCTTCCACCAAACGACCGAGCATTAACTAGAACTTATTATTATTATTAATATTACTGCTGTTACTACTACCCCCACCATAATTTTATGTACTTCCCGGATTATTCAAACAGGTTGGGATTACGATAAGTTCGGATTAAAAAAAATTAATGTAAACAAACAATTTTATTAAACATTAAGGGACTTTGTTTTAAATAAACGTATAGTTTTTTTCAAGCATTAAGTGTTTTATTTTCAAATTTCATTACACTTTATATAAGGGAAAATCTATTATAAATATATAGTGTTACTCATAATCTCAGATTATAATTCGCAGCTGTGCAGCTGCCATTTGATATTTCTTTACAGCAATGGCAATTATTATTTTGTTAAAGTAACAAAAAAGGGGGGATCAGAGAAGCATGAGTAAATATGATGATCTTAATTCCGGAGGTTTTATTTTTAAACTCAGTATATTATAAAATTATTTTGCTGCCTTTACATTTTGTGGGGTTTTACTTATTTAATTCCATTGTTCAATCTTAGACCTCACAAACACTAACAAGCGAATAATGGCTTAAGTGTGAGAACAAACACGTAAGACTTAAGAGGGTTAACTCCCCTTTATTTCTCAGAATAAATACAATCAACTCCTACTCCGGAGTATACACAAAGCCTCCACTTGGGCTTGAACTCAAATAATTATGAATTCAAACTAAACTAAACTTAACTAAAGCTATCTGAAAGATATAGCCGCAGCTATCTGGTTTCTAAGTAGTGGTCCCTAAATATTAATTAAATCGGCGAAGCCAAGCAAGGACCTAAAGTACGACCGAGCGTAGTAGCTCAGAGAGAACGTAGCCAAAAGGCAAACGCGCGCTAGTCAGAAAATCAAGACTCTCTCTCTCTCTCTCGAAGTCGCCGAAACATCAACTTAAATAGTACTTTTACACATTTGCATTAACTGCGTTTCTGAAATTACATTCTGGTAGGAAATTGTAAGCTTAAATTAGAGTAGATAGAAAAGGTGCATAACTTAAAATAACTGTTAATAAAATTAGGATAAAGCTTACAATTTAATGAGCTTTTATAACGTGTTAAAATAATTTCAGTTTTTAAGCATCTGAAATGCACTCATCAAATTAAAAACAATTTTACAGCGGAATGGCTGACAAATCTGCAGAAAAGGGAACATTCCCCTTTTTGAGTAAAATGGGGCAACAATAGTTGAATGTCAATGCTTTAAAAAACGAACGATATACAAAGATGGAGACTTCTGGAGTTTATAATATGGCGTAGCTAATATCACGTAAAACTAATTTTAATCTAAGAAAAAAGATGATTTAGCATCTACCGCTTTCTCAGACTCAACGTATGTCTACGTATATCTTAAAAGGGAAATTTTTCTTAAAATTTTTAAATGCAGAAATCCACAGAAGAGCATTAGAAGTTAATCTACGCTAAAAAATTTTTAAATCTGGAACTGTTTTTTTATTTCAATAAATAAATGGCTGAACGCATCCAACTACAAGTTCTATGCAATCTTTTCGAGCATTCGTTTCTTTTCTTTGGAGAAAAACTTTATACACTAGCACATTAATTTTCAGTTTCACACATAAAGATGACTATCAAGAAACATTACCAGTATGTTTTCAGGGCAATTACCACGTCTGCGATAGTTTGAAAAATACAAATGTCGTACTGTTCAATCCAAGCTTTCGACATGACTCATATCATTGCAAAAATTCTTTTTGCCCAGATTATGCAGCGCTTGACTATATTTTTACGAGACTACAAAAAATAACGCATCATTTAGCATGCCGAGAATACAGATATAAAAAAATTAAACAAAGTATGCGTGCCGATAAGAAATATTTTTCGTCGTATCCAACCAATAGAACTCTTTTTCCTGAGATGTAAGAAATTGCAGTGGATAGTCAATAACAGATGCTACTTTGTAGATGATGATGACCCACTTGGTATGAAGCCAAGAACTCTTCAGCTAGCATGTGCACTCGAACACAAACTCATCCACGGTAGCTTCCTTTTAGATCTTGAATAATTTTCTTCCTCAGAAGTAAGAAGAATGAATGACAGATAATCTGCTTTTATAAAATGAGTTTCAAAATGAATAAAATTTCGACAGGAGCAACTGCGTTTATCAGAAAACTTCGCTAATATTGTTACATAAGTTGGCTGCACTACATAATGACAAGTAACATTTTCATGCTTTATTTAAGATGGAAAGAGAATATAACTAGTCATTCACTTCCAAAGCACTTTGTGAAGAAATATTTAATGATTCTGCACAGACGACACAATGATTTTTTTAATTGGTGCAAAACTATTTAGTATTATTTGCGCAGTTAAAATTTGTTTGGTGTATTCTAATTGGTATAAAATGTTCGTATTATTTACGTTGTTATAATCTGTTCATATTATTTTATATTGTTAGCAAATTTTTCACATATATGTTGCACTGTTACAAATTTGGGTGCATCTGTTTTATATTTATATATTATTCTTAAATTTTGAAAGTAATTGCAGAAATATTCACTTTCCTCGCATTTATATACAAATTAGTAATAGCTGGCAAAATTTCACTTTTGTAATGATACCTAGAAAACCAATCACAAGGAAAATACTCAATATTTTTAGGCATTTTTCTCTCTTCCATCATCATACATAAAAGCGCTGTCGTGCTTAAAAATCGCTGTACCCTTACACCGGTGTAAAAGCTTGTCTCTCTACTGCGTGACTTTTACGCTATTTACATCATCTAATGTTTTTCAGTTATTTTCTTTGTGCAGTCTAGAGTCAAATTTTGGTCTTGTAGGTTCTGACATAATAAAATAATTACAGTATTCCCGATGTTAAAAAAAGAAACAACTCGTTCATCTGTAACTGAATCACTAAAGTTACCGCTATAAATATTATTTAACGAAGTATTTCCAGTAGGAATTGATTCATTAGCGTTTCAAAGCTTCAAACGCAAACAAATGCTGCGTTCGATTATTATAGAACTCTCCTACCACATTTAGAACACTAACTCTTAGGATCTTTTTTTCGGGGGGGGGGATCACAGGAATTTAACGTTTAGTTATTACACCGCATAATTTAGAAAGTCTTCAATGGTTTAGAGTTTGATGAAATGTATATTGCAGCCTTGAAACTAAACTAGAAATTTGAGACTAGCAAACTTGAAATTATAAAACCTGATAGCAGTAATTATAAACACAGAAACTTAAATCATTTAAGTTCTTAGATTTTATCAACTGAACCTCGTTATTTGCTTTATGTATTAAAAATATCAATAACTTCAGAAAAACTAGAATTTTCGTGAACACTTTAAAGACAGAATATCTACAGGGAATTCAAAAAAATGTAGTTATTGGTACTGCTTCCTTAAACATTGAAGATGAACCTGTATTTATAATATGGGTTCATAATAGAATTTTTTAAAGATACGTAGAAAATTTGATGAAAATAACTTCATTTCTGTGCTTGGAAAGGATCTGCATATATATAAATCTAACCGCTTTATATAGTCCCTAAAAAGTAAAATCTCCGATTAAAAGTATTCGCGTTTCTTAAAATAATTTTTTTAGCCCAAAAGGCGTTAGCCCAGAAAGGCTATTAATTTCGTTTTGGCATTTCGCGTTGGTTTACTATAAATGATGGTTCACTTTTCAAATTGTTGCCACCAAATATTACAGCCCCGTATTAGAAGAATTAAATAATGAAGAATCTGCATAAATGTATATATGTTTCTCGCACTGTGATAAAACAACGGTATCTAGAGCCATCAAATTTTGAATAACGCACGTTTCCACCCGAATATGGGCATCTGGAAGTCCAAATTTGGAATTTGTTTTATTATCTAGTTCATATTTTGTAAAACTTTAATGAATTATTTTATGAGGAAACTCAAAGCAAGCAATGGCAACACTGTACGAAAAAAAAACATTTTTATCTCCACCGCGAGACTGCGTATAGGAAATTCGAAAGATATGCACATTTTAAAATTATTTTGCGATATTACTCTTAAACTGAATTTTATGGTTTAAGTGCGAAAAACATGATATTTAATAAATAAAAGTAACACACAAAACGTTTAAAAAAAACGCCCCTTTGGGCGTAATGTAAATGCTTTCAATTTTTTTTAATTTCTTATTTTACGTATAAATTTGCGGAAATATTAAACAGATGTTAATTTACTGATCCCCATGTCTACTAATAATTAAGTTCAAAGTAGTCGCTATTATTTTGGAGAAAAAATTGTTTTACTCTTTTTGCTCCGAAATAAGACCGCCCTGGAAATCGGCAGAATTTCATTCCAAATATCCGCTGTTTTTCCTAACGCAGATAACTAAGATTGCTTTAGCGCCTAATTTCAAATAAAAAAAAATCTAATAATAATGCATGTTTTGTGTGTAACTCTGTAAAAATAAATATTATTAAACGGAATTTCTCATGTATGTGAATTATATAAATACTTTGCTTTTGAATTGCTCAATTTGTTACGCAACGTAAATTTTTAAGTCGAAGACAAATTAGAGATCTTGTATTACACCGAACAGAAACATCCAGGGATATAGCACACTGCTTGCGCGCCGATGGTATATGAAACATATTGTGCTTCTGCAATGGCGACACTTGCTATACAGCGTGATAGTAAATGCTCTGGTAGCGTAACATAACGTAACGCACTAGAAACAGGATAGACTAAGCTACAGAATTTTAATACTAAAACTCGCAAAAAAATCTTTCGTATATAAGAATCTAATGCTTCACATAAAAATTTAATATCTTAAAGATGCTATAAATTTTATATGCTATACAATGCACTTTGTAGTAAGAAGAGTGCGAATAAATTAAAAAATAAAAAACGAGTGTACATTTACACAATATTTACTCGCAACGTACGCAGCATTCCTGAATTAATTAAACAGGAGTTGTAAACATTTCGAATCTTAAAAGGCTGAGATTTGCAGAAACATAAATTAAATGAAATCATACAAAATGCCATTGTATTTATCAAATAAAACTATGCTTGTCTAGCGTATAAAAAAAAACTGAGGAAAAGACATATATACAAACAACAGCAATCTATACGCTATCTATTACAGATCACGCAGCGCTGTTATTAAAACAAAGGATTTTTCATTGATGTAGACAATAACGTATTGGTAAAAGAGAAGAAAACTTCAGTAGCCAAAGTACATAATAGGGAATGTTAGAAACATCTTTCATCTATTAAAACAAATGACATAAAGGTTAATACGTATTGTTATCACCAGTAAATATTAAATTATTAATAAAAAATTCACATTTTTTAAGTTTCACATTTGCTTTTCCGGAATACTGATAAGCATCATGTGATTAATATTTGGAAAATAAATAAAAGAACTTAACGCTGCGTGATTTGACAAGAGCTTCATATTTCATCAACTGCCATTTTCTTCGCAAAAAGTGCGTCAAACAAGTTTTTTTAGATGTACACAGTACAAATACAGTGCATTTATAGAAACAGTCACCATTTCATTTTATTAATTAATTTTTTTATCTATACATTGCTATTAAATGGATAGCAAGGATAAAATGGCATCAATCCAAGATACAGTGTTTGAAGATCAAGAGCAGGAGACTCAGATCAAAGTGTACCCACTTGTTATGATGCCTGAAGCAATTTCGTGGAAGACGTACAACCTGCTTTCGGGGTTGCTTTAGTCTGAATAAACAATGACTGTGCCCTTGGTACTAACGCTTGAGCTATAACAAATTACGATGCGTATTCAGAGTGGGCAGTTCTCTCCCAAGCAGCAAGATTACTGATTGCCAGGTATCGCATCTGATTATTATTGTCCTTCACATAAACATCTCTTTTCAAAACGTCGTAATCAACTTAAAAGATATTAGGTTCTGAAGAAATAAATTACTTCAATCGAAACAAAACATCGAAGCAGAAATTAATACTTTCCATACGAACCTCCTGCCTGCTCCATGCAGTAAAAGCTGAGGTTTTATGCCTCCGATTCATGAAAGTATTACTACAACACTGCACACATTTTATTCACTTCTTTATGCGTAAAACCCGAATGAGGTGTAAAACTGCATATTAAAATTCAGCTGTATTATACAAAGTTCCGATTTCTATACTCTAAAAGGATACAACAACTAAATAATCAACTTTTCTTTGAATCTATTCACATAAATAAGGAAAAAACAGATATAAAAAGAGGTAAAACATATTAAAAAGCAAACACAAAGTATATATATTTTAAAATGAACACTATTAAATTCATTAAAATATTTTTACGTTATACAGTTTTAATTCAATTTATGAAAAATCAAAATTAATTTTTAGCTATCACTACATTCTTGGTCATATAGGACTAAAAATAAAATTGTGAAAAAGCTAATAATGACTATTTCTAATCAAAACTGTTAAGTAGAAACAAGTGAAAATTTAATTTGATCATTCTTAGGTATGTCACTTTTATGGATCCGTTATTTTTTTGAAACTCTGTTAATGTCTTAATACATTCGTATATAAACGAGTAACAATTTTATTTTTTGTCGGGTACAACAAAAAATATTACGATAGCTAAAAAATTACTTTTTCTTTACTTTTAAAGTACGTAATTAAAACCATATAACTTCAGAAGTATTTTTTGTGTAACTTTACACTTTTAGTCACTACAGAAAAATTATCCTACCCCACGGAAAAAAAAGCAAACCATCACCTTTCAAAGTAGAAAATTTATTATCTTTAATTAGCGTACCCTAATATCGTTATCTTCGTTCTAATCAGCGTAGCAACGAAGGGCGCATGGCGTAACATTTATTTCAAGATCTTTTATGGCTTCAATGTACTTAAACTTCTGTATGATTTACAAATCCAGTCTAATCGCCACTTAATATTATGCAACTGCCAGCAATGAAGGAATATATATTTTTCAATATAAAATCCATATTTACTAGCAACTGAGCAGTCACTTTTTTCCCAACAACAACAACAAAAAAAAAAAAAAAAAAAAAAAAAAAAAAAAAAAAAAAAAAAAAAAAAAAAAAAAAAAAAAAAAAAAAAAAAAAAAAAAAAAAAGAAGGACCAGAACGACTCTTGAAAAATTTCAAAAATTTGTAAATTATAGATTTCAAAATCATTCGTTTGGAAGAGTATCAGTTATCTACCTTGATGGTATTAAGGAGAAAATCCTGAAATGAATAGTTTGAGCGTTAAAGAAAGACATGCGTAACAAATTAAACATTAACTAAAAAATCTGCGAATCGAGTTTTTAAAACATTCCTCTAAAATATTGTATTGTCATCGCTAAAATTTATATCTTTAAATAAATCAATAAATAAATAAAAAAGAGGTCTGTAGAAAAAGATTCAATACTAATCTCAAGATCTGACTTAACTAAACGAAACAAAAGAACCAATTTAACCCCTTATCGTGCCATTTACCTCGACGAAACTTGGGCCCATGTGTTATGGCTCAGCGCTTGGTAAACAGGCCAGACTGATGCTTCAGAATAGTGACAATACGACCCGAAACGTAAATGCCTGTGTTATAGTAAACTTTGCGCGATACTGCTGGCGTGGAAGTATCTTTAATACTTCTGCCTTTCGTAGATATCATAAATATATTATATCTTGTAATAAATAACAGTTTCAAAATTATATTTCATAAATAAACAACACTTCAAATAAGTAAACTTTAATCCCTAGTGGAAGCAAACTTTAATAAACTGCTTTCACTTAATCTTTTGTATTTTGAATTTTGTAGAAGCATTTTACACATTTGTAGATGCATTTTGCACATAAACATCACGAGCCAGGCTGTTTATGTTTGGTACAAAATCTTCATCACGAGTCAGACTCGTTAATGCACGGGAAGGGGTGAAATAAAACTGCGTAAAAAAGAAAGCTTATAGATCTGTTTGATATTAACAAACAACCAAGAACGTTTCATTGTCAATTAAAGTACATTCTATTGCTGATAATAAATGGCTAAGCAAAACAATAATATACTTACATAAACTACATAAATAAAAGTTACTGAACGCAATTTATTGAAAACATGTATCCTTTAAACAATTCCAGAACGCAAGAGAAGGCAGAAAACGAAATTCTGACAAGGCTAAAGCATTTTGAACATAAACAATAAAACAACTTAACGTGGAAAATAGCTCACAGCAAGTAAAGTATTCATCAAAAATAAGACGTAACATAAATAATAAATCACAAATTGGGAATATCTGACAAAAGATACGTAGTTATATTGTAAAACCTGAAAAAAAAAAGACGTAATTATACTGTAAAACAATCTCACATATTTAATGAATGTATTTTTTAGACACCAGCTATACAGGTTAACACAGGGGGAAATCATGCAATTAAAAATTAATTTTACATTTCAGTTAACATTAAATACAAATCATACATTTGAAGAGAAGAAATCTGCTTCATATTTGCAGAACATCCGATCACTAATTCCATATGGGTAATTTTTAGATATAACTCTGGAAGCCATTCGCTAGTTTTCTTCGATTACTATATATTCATACTATACATGATTATTTTTGTAAAGGAATTCCGTACATAAAACACCAGTTTTAAAGCTGCAAAATACCAATATGTCGTTGTCATCAGAAGAATTTTAAATGCGATCTGCAACTTCTCTTTAAAATAAAAAAAATACGTAAAAAAGTTAAATTTGCAAAGGAAAATTTGCTGGTATTCACGCTAAGAAGTTTCAGTAGAAACCTAAGTAAATCCGAGATTATGTCAACATTTACATCACAACTGCACAAAATTTTAACCTAAAATACTTATTGAAATAACTTCAAGTCTTTCATAGTTTGTGTCCTAAAGCATCAGTAATTTTGTCAGTTTACATAAAAGTAACTTTAGGGAAAAAGCATAAAGCTTACCTTCAGAATTCCGAAGGGATAATAGTGAATTACCATATGCAGCACTTACCTGAAACAAAAAAAAAACAAAAATCATTATGAACACTGAAATATAAACATCGAAAATCATTTTCACTATATGTAGTAAAAATTACTTTTCAAACACTTAAGCGCAAAATCATTTTATTGCTTCACAAAGATAAAACACGGTTCTTACCTACTCAAATTTGATGTAGAAATTTTAAGGGATTAAATATTAGATAAGAATTCCCTAACGCATTTTAGTGATTTAGATGTGATATTCTCTGTGTTATGTTCTTTGAATGACTGTTCGTACTAAAAAATTATTCTAAAGTAAATTATTTATTTATTAACGTTATTAAAAAAATCAGTTTAGGAGTCAGTTTAGTTTCAGGAGCCTTTATTACAAAAAATACTTAATCTTGTATTTATTTATTTTTTTTACAAAAAATTATTCAGTGCTATAACATCGAAATTAATTTAAAAAAAAAAACTTGATATTGAAGCAAATAATAAGGGGTAGAATAAATAAGAATTAGATAAAAAGACAAACAGATTAGGATTAGCGGCCTCATATCAAAAACATAAAAGATGCCGAGGGTAAAGGACTGCAAAAGCTTAAGATTCACATTTCGTTCACAATTAAACACCATATTTTAATATTAATAAAAAAATTCTTAAAAAGTAAAAATTTGATAAAAAATTCCTTTTTTATGCAGTAAATTGTTTTAATTATTAATGTCGCTAAATTATCAAAAATACACGATGTTATCTGCAAAATAAGATGCCAAAAGAATTAAATTTTTTTATATATTTATAAATAAAAAAAACAGTATTAAAGAATCCATGCATCCTATCTGACTATTACATAAACAAATTTCTTTAAACGTTATTAAAAACACTGATATATTAATTTTGATTCGTAACAGCATAGAACCTTTGAAAACTGTAACAGCTGCTTTAATAAATAAATTACGAATATTTTAGTACCTTTCTGCGTCATAATCAGTTGCAATTCATATTAGATTTATTGACGATATATAATGTTGTATGTAATACAACATATAATAGCAAAAAGAATCAAAAAAAGGAGCGAAACAAAATTTAGGTTAAATTATCTCTATCTTATCTCGTTCATTTGCACTTTGGCAGCTGAGGCTGATGATTCTGTAAAACCATCGAAACTAGTCCTGTGAAAATTTGCAAATATAACAGCGATTTTTTGTTGTTTGACTTCTAAATTAATAAAGATCAACATAATTAATAAAAAATTACTCGTATTGAAAACCTTTCCTCTTTTCCTGTTATATTTAAATCTGTTACCTTGATAATGCTCTTAACAATTTTAGCTACACACTATTTGAACAGCGAATAAAGGCAAATCATCAAGACCAATGTTTTGCTAAGAGAAACACGTAAATGCAGCTTTCCCGCCATAAAACTATGTTTACTGGAAAACCTGTATTACAGAAAAGTCAAAATGGATCCCAGGCTTTTCTTCCTTAATGGCTAATCAATTTCCCCAAATTTAGTTACAAGCCAAATTTTGTTTTGTTAGTTATTTTTAAGAGAAGTAATAATTATTTTCCCATGATCAATTTAGCTAGAGGAAAAATATTAGTTATAGTGAGGGATAAACTGTACGTAGTTTCATACGTTCCGGTTTGCGAACACCGACATATAATTTCACGAAGGAATTCATTTCTCTTGTATATTTCAGAACTTTATATTTAGAATGACACTTATTAATGACGAAACAATATTCTGAAATTTTAATGTAAATACCGTATTTTCTATGGTTTACAAATAAATCAATTTAAAAAAGTGCCAATTTGTAATAAATTATACACTATTTTTACGAAGATACAAATTATTTTACTAATCAGCTCTATTTGTAAGATAACTGAAAGAGGTTTTCAGAGATAAGGAGGTAAGGTTCCAGAGATAAGGTAATTAATCGAATTTTTTTTTCAGAATATTCCCACCGTCAAATAAACAGTTAAAACTTTCGAAACGCTATTTGAGATTGTATAAAATCCAAATAAAATATAGCGCATTCCACATTCCAGCTATGATAATGATTTACTAATTTAGGCACGAATAATTTCAAATGACAGTTTTATTTAAGTGCACAAAATAAACTTCACAATATTTCATAAATTTAAGATTAAATGATAAATTAACATAATTCAGACAACGTTTCGCCGTTATCCATTTCAAAAAATAAAACGCATCGAAAAAGAAACAGATTTAATCACACATTTATGAGAGCACTTTAACACTGAATTCACATTAGGTTCAGGAAATCGTTTTAACAAATTACTAAATATAACGATTCGAAATACGGAAAGCATTAGAACAAATAATTTTTTTGCAGGTAACGAAAATTTGCCTACGAATAAAAAATTTTTGTTCTTTTTTCTTCCAAAAAAAAAAATGGTTATTTTGGGGTCATTTTGAACAGAATAATATTGTTATTAATTTTGTACAATGTAACAAACAAGAAAAGTCTGTAAAGACGAAACTCTGCGGGAAAAATAAGATTACAGGGGCAACTGTACTTAACATTGAGGTAAATGGCTATCTCGTTAAATTAGCGAGACATCTGTAAGTCGGCGACGGCGACTAGTTATTGTCTCTAATCGCCAAACTTGGCAATTATTTGGCGACATTTTGGTCTGATTCTTGCATAACTGTAATTGTTCCCTATATGTAACGGCCTTAGATGAAACCTTAACCGTATATACTTTCCGGTAGTTTCGAGAAATGGAAGACACTGGAAACTGATCAGTGCCCAGGAGTGAACTTTATAAGAGCAGTTCTCTAAGTAAATTATATAAGACTTCTCTAAGTAAGCTATATAAGGATAAGTTCTTAGTTTTCAGTTCAGAGTAAACTTCAAAGTATTGACAGATCTTTGTGCGAGCTTCGTTCTTTAGACGCCCTTTTGCATTCCGTTATGTTTAACGTTATTAATTTGAAATGGTGACTGCTGATAGTGGTCTGTTATATAGAGAAGAGCCGTACCAGTACTTTTGTGGAAAGTTCCAGAACTGAGGTCTCTTTGGGAAAATAAATTTTATCAAGCTACCATCGGTTCTGTGTGCATTCAATCCATTACGAACCCGTATATACGCAATTTTAATGTAATTACTGTATTTTCTTTTGGTTTACAAATAAATCAATTTAAAGAAGTGCCAATTAATAATAAAGAAATTGTACACTATTTATACGAAGATACAAATTATTTTACAAATCAGCTCTAATTGCAAGGTAACTGAAAGAGGTTTTTAGAGGTAAAGGGGGTAATTAATTGGATTTTTTTTTTCAAAATATTCCCAACTGGGAACACCGTCAAGTAAACAATCGAAATATAATTCCCGTATTTGTTCACTATTGAAAACTGCTGATAGAAAATGAAACACATATGTTTATGATACCACATGTTTTCATCTTAAAACAGAATTTTTATTATTTCCAGTTTTCAAGCAATACATACTAATAACAAAGTTTAATTCCATGCTTCTGAAATTGGCATAACAATAGAACAACAATAGCTTATAAATTACACTCGTAATAAAACTCTTGCACGCTTATTGTGAGAAAAACATCATGTGGGCATGAAGGTATAAACATTTCAAAAAGTCAAGTATTTACTGCTAGAACCATTTGCAATTGTTTATTTTTAAACAGAAAAGTAAATTTCGAACTGATTTCCGAATAAAAAGACTCATGTTTTATTATAAAATGCACTAAGTGCATTTTAAAACGAATATGAGTTCAAAATATCTAAACAATCATTCGATATATCGATATAAAGATTTCAGTAATGAAGTCATTGGAGAACCTAGCTTATTCCCCACTGCTGAAAAACCTCCATTAAGAAAAAGTAAAAGGGACCCTGAGGGAAATAAAAGACAGAGTAAACCCAAGATCTGAACGGTTTATTGGAAATAAAAACCAGAACTGTAGCAAGAATCTCGATAAGAACTTTGATTGGGCTATGTGTAACTGTTCCCGTTTTTATTTGTGTGCAGATAAAGAGAATTTGCTCCCTCACTTCGCCTCTACATTGCCAGCAATTCATCGATTTTAACGATTGTTTAGAAGACAAAATTTTACACTATCACCAGCGACAAAATCTGGGTCACGCAAATGAAACGACAAGAAGCGTGCTGGAGGAAAAACAATACAATAATTAAATTTTCTACTTCTACATAGGACTAGACTAATGACGCACAAATGAAGAAATCACAAACACAAATCTCCAAAAAAGAAAATCTTTTGATAGCTCCAAAAGAAGAGGTGATCAGACTTTAGTTAGATGGATCTGTTTATAGTATTCGGAATTAATAAATTTACTACTTTAACAGTTACTAGACTATTTCTTTATCAAATGTAAACAAAATTTGAGCACATACAGAAAGACAAAACTACAAACTAATAAATCATGACAAATCTAACTATATATCCATCTAATTTGCGCACTTTTGTTACAGACACGTTTTGGAAAAACAGCTCAGAACATGTACAAGAGTAGCAGAACACGTTCTTTAACAAATTCGTCTTATAGTAATGAAAAAGGGAGTGGAGAGAGAAAAAAAACATTTACTTCTTAAAATTATTCTCTTGCGTAAGTAAAAATTAGATGAAAGCACTTTTCTAACGCGATTTATGCGTTAAGAAAGTGTATCGTTCCAGCATTGGCATAAAACTTTCGCTTTAAAAAGGAATGTTTTAGTTTATGGATATTAATTTATTCTATAATGTAAGCTAATTACGAACACTATATTAAATCAAATATGCAAAGCGGGTAATTTAACAAGCAATGTTAAAATACATATGTCGCCCAACCGGGATAGTGGTATAACCGGTGTAACTTCGCACTGAAGGACCCAGGTTCAAATCAGGAGAAGCCACAGATGTTTGTAAATGTATATTGTCTGTGCGGCATAGAAGCACTCTAAATGTGCTGGGAACCGAAAGTCCTCTCGAGACGTTGGTGGGAGGAAAAGAAGGGTGGAGTTCCTCGATAGCGTCCCTTCGGAGTACTCTCCTGCAAAATTGAGGGTGGAACTAAGCAAATCGGTATTGTCACTCCAAGGCTCTTGCCAACGACAGGTACAAACTTGCTCCCTGTCACAATGAATTTCGTGTGCTTGCTCTGATACCAGACAAGGGAGATTAGTCACAAAAACATCAAATATATATGAATTCGTCGGTACTTCCGATTAATTTCGCAAATATATTAATAGCATGGGACAAAAATATTCTGCGTTAACTTGCAAGAGGAATAGAGGGACTTCAGACATTTGGAAAATTTGTCAAAAAATTAATTAAAAAAAATTATATATGTACAAATATTTGTGATGAAGCAGCGACAATGCATGTTCTCTCTTAAATTACATACTTTATCTGGAATATATGTTCAAGGAATTACAAAAACGCAGCATCTGTTACCACGTTTGGCGCCAAATTAAGGTTTTACTTATTTAATTCCATAGTTCTGTCTTAGAGCCCCACGAACACTAACAAGCGAATAATCGCTTAAGTGTGTGAACAAAACAAGTAAGACTTAAGAAGGGTTATTTTTCAGAACAAATACAATTAACTCCTACTTGGAGTATACACAAAGCCTCTACTTGGGCTTGAAATTGAAACTACGAATTTAAATTAAATTAAGCTTAACTAAAGCTATCTGAAAGGTATAGCCGAAGCTATCAGAAATCTAAGTACTTGGCCCCTAAATATTAATTTAATCGGCGAAGAAGCCAAGCAAGGGCCTAAAATATGGTTGAGCGTAGAAGCTAAGGGAGAATGTAGCTAAATGGCAAACCAGCGCTAATCAAGAAAATCAGACTCTCCTTGTAGAAGTCGGTGAAGCATCGACTTAAATAGTACTCTTACTCATTTGTATTAATTGCGTTTCTGAAATTACATTCTGGCAGGAAATTGTAAGCTGAAATTAAAGTGGATAGGAAAGAATCGTAACTTAAAGTAACTGTTAATAAACTCAGGATAAACCTTACAAAGTGTTATAACACACGTAAAAGATCACCAATAAAAGTTACAAGTGTAAGATTGTCACTGCACATAATTAGCTTTTCACAATAATCTAATCATTAACAAATGGTTCTCTAGACACATTTTTAATTCGTATACATTAATCGCGTACTTGAAGGTTTTGTAACACTTTGTTAGTATCCCAGCAGAGTTGCAATAAAATAGTTAGCTGCAATCAGTGGCAAATAAGATTTGTAAAAACGGGATTACATATAGACTATTAGGTGGAATTAACTTTGTGAGAAATATTATGCACTGGTTTGTTTACCCCCTAAAAATGTCAGAATTTTTATGAGAGAAGCATCATGATAATCTTGCAGAGTGGAGCACCAAAGCAATTATTTTCAGAATTCCTGCGCGTAAACGTGTCCACCATGCATGAGAAATGAAAGGGCGCTCTGAGTTCCAAAATGTATGGCTTGAAAGAAGAAGTTTTATATTTGGGCAGTCATTAAGAACTTTTTCGAAGTCAGAAAAATGAAGAAATGGGCAGTGCACTTGACGGAATCCGAATATGCGCCGAACCTGCTTCCAGCTACACCACATAGCCACGCGGAAAGCAGCGAGAAAGTATGTTATATATTTCCTCTTTTAAAGGGTGACTGTGAAGTCGCCAAATCTTGGTGATGATGAATTATCATCCACCACATTTTTAATTTTCGCGCCACTGCAGAGTCTTTTTAGAATTTTCCGATGTGTGGAAATTGAAGTAATTTGAACACCGGACTTCTCAAATATGCGTGGAGTGCGCTTAGAATTACATCACGAAGAAAATGTAGGAAAGAGGAAGAAAATACCTTATAAATTCATACGTTTTATTAGCAGCGGTTCCCATGAATTAGTAAATAAAATTCAAAATACAGATTTCTCCGTTGGCAAAAATCTTAACTCCTTCCATTCTACATCATTCTAAGATACGTAGAATGCGTAACTGTTGTTCTGTACAAAGAATCTTTACTTTTTTTTTAAACTAAATATTACCTCTAAGTACAAAAAATTGCTTATCTCTAAAGAAAACAATATTCAATATAAAAATTAAAAAGAGAGTTTTTCATCATATAGCAACTGATATGTCTACCAATTCATAATAAAGATATCTAAAATTTACCTAAAGAAATTACACACATTTTAATTAAAACACAAAATTAAAAAAACAAAAGTCTAAAAAAGCAAATAAAAATAAAGAATATTTTTCATCCAACAGACTTCGAGAAGATTAACGCAATTCGACAGAGGATATGATCAGAATCCGAATCCGCCGAGAACTAGATCAGGAACATCGGAAAAGGTTGTAACGGAAGATGAGAAAAGTCAGTCTCAGAAATTAAAAATAAAACAAGAAACGAAATCGCTAAAAAGCAAAAACGCTGTTTTACAAGATTGCGAACTACGCTTGAGTGAAATACAACGATGCAAGTAACAGCCTCCTTACTTCATAATTAGATTGAAAATCTACAAACGGCGAGCGCGCAGTTATACTCGATTTTAAATTAATTCATCAGTACTGATCTAAAAGGTGTTAAAATATTAATTCGTGACTCAGTTTAAAGAAGAAGAGATTTACAGAAACCTTCGCCGAGCATGGATTCACAGAACGCGATTTTGCACATGCCCGTTAACTTAATTGCTACCATTTAATTTGTCGAATGTTAGAATTTCATTCATAAGCGCTATGGAAGAACGATTTCAGATATAGAAGAAACGGATGTGAAATAATTAACCGAGACCGATTGAGCAATGACGAATAAAGAATTATACCAGTTGACAGTATAAGTAGCGATAATTAAGCCAATAAACTGGTTTTAACCTACAAAACGTTAAACGAATTGTTAAAATAAGCACAGGAACTGCCTAATTTTGAATGAAGATTGGCCTAATTGAAGAAAGAAGAGTACATTTTATGAGAGATAATTGAAAAATTTTGCATTCCTTATCGCGAACCTTTTAGAAAGCTATATTAGTCATTATCCCAAACAAAAACCATCAATTTAAGAAAAATGATAATAATAATTTTATCACGTACCTAAGTATTAAGCCGTAATAAAAAGCCTTCTACATACCATTTATTTCATTTCCAGCTTTTAATTACAACATTATTTAAATTTGTTTAAATTATACATACTTTCTTAACTTGAACGATAAATATATTTTTTTTCATAGAAAGTAATTTTGTGAATCACGATTTTGGCGTGAGCGCAATGTATTAAATATTAACCTCCACGTTTCCCCGCTTTTTCAAGACCTTTACTGTACGACAGCAAGTCATTTCTGTTCGCTGTACCGGTAAATACGACGATCGAGAATGAAAGAGAATCGTGAATGACGAGTGAGAAATGATGAATGAAGAATTGGATATTTTGTGTCACCATCTGACAGCGAAAGCAGCGATAATGAAGACAACAAACCCCTTGCAGAAAACTAAACGAACTGTTAAAAAAGTCAAAGGAACTGTCTAATTTTTAAATGCGTAGAGTCACTAGGATTTTTTAAAGTAGGAATCGTGAAAAATGAACAATGCCTCGGACCTCTCGAATTCGCGCTGAACATGCTAACCACTACTACACCACGAAGCCGTGCTAAGAAGACGAGAAAAATACCTTACATACACCTCCCCCCTTTTAAAGGGCGACTGGGAATTAGGGGAGCCAATCGCCAAATTCTGGTGGTGGAGTGTCATCATCCACCATCTTTTTTAGTTCAGGTTCCACTGCAGAGATATTAGGTATTTTTTGAAAGCAGGAGAGATGAAAAATGAGCAATGCCCTCGTCGGGACTCGAATCACGGACCTCTCAAAAACGCTCCAAGTTTTCTGACCACTACACCACGAAGGCATGCTAAGAATACGGGAGAAATACCATATAAATGTAGACTGTCCTAAATGAAGAAAGGAAAGTATAATTTATGCAAGGTATACCTAAAGAGTACCTAAAGAGTTCTGTTAGTCGTTATGCCAAGCAAAAATCACCAGCTTCAGAAAAAAAGTTAAGCGAACAAATGAATACTCTAATTATGGTAGCAACACTAAACTCTAGACACTAACTGCTATTAATTTCCCAATGGGCGCAACAAGCTATGAAAAAGTGCCTAGCATAATACGTTAAGATGGACTGTATAAATCATTTTATACTGTATAAATCACGTGAAAATCATTATGGTGTACCTTAACGAATAAAGTAGTTTTTAAAACTCATTTGGGTTATAAATTAGTTCACAAACGTTTACACTTACTAAAATAAATGGGGTATTTCTCCCCGTTGTTAATTACCATATTTTAAATATGTTTACATACTGTGTAGTATAGTATAATTACAATAGTAAAGCAAAAATGTGTGTGAAAAATCCATAAGCATGTTTGAACAGACATAATTTGTCAGGTTTCTTCTCTACTCTCAAGCTAACGGCATGACAAACGGCAAAAGGCATTAAAGCTTAAAACATAAAAAGATTTGTGCAATTATCAAGTTAACCACAGTTCTCCAATTACCGGTAATATGCTTAATGGAGCTCTCACATTAAAATTTCTGAAAAATGGAGCAAAGAGAATAAACGTAATTGAAATACTTTCATACGTTCAAGAACTACCCACTTGGAAAATACTAAATTATGGACGTAAACAGTGCAAAAAGAAAAATAAAGATAGAAACATAAATATCTAATAATCACAAGCTTTATACATTTTAGAAATCCATAACAACCTGTTATTTCCTAGTTTCTGGAATGTAGATAAAAAGAAACTTCGAGCATTACATTGTTTTTAAAATGCGATTACCCATTACGGTAATGAGAACTACCCACAAACTTATAAAATAGCGGCAGATGAAATTAACAAGATCCCTCACCAGACAGTTTTAAATTTTTGAAGGAAAGATACGACGAGGCTTCTGTTCGAAGCAATTTAGAGACCTCTTTACATCATCACACTCTAAATTTCTTTCCTTATACTCAGAGATGATTACTTATTCTTTGATTAATTTTCCTTCCAGAAGCAATTTTACTGACAGGCACTTCTGATGGACGAAAGCAGCTGGCACGAATGCAAAAAGAATCGGCCGTAAATTAAGGATAATAAATGAGGTAACTAATTGTAGATAATAGCTCGGATGGGATCCGGTTGACTGACGAGCAAAACTTATAAAATGATTCCGCCGTTCGTTGAATTACATACATAAAATTTGCATATGATGCATGGAATACGTGTCAAAGGGTTAAAGAATTTTCCTTCGTTCAAGAAACAATAATCTTCTCTGGTATGAATACGTAACCAAATATTATAATAAACTAAATATGACAAAAAATGCTTCAACATATTTTGTCATCAATCTTTTCTTTTAATGTTGAAAAATCCTAAAAATAATTATCGACTTTTAAGTAAAATTCATAAATCTTAACCACAATTTATCATCTTTGAATACGGTTCATTGAAATGAAGACTCAATAACCTCAAAATAAATATAAAAATTTAGATTTAAAAAACATTATATGGATACATTTGTTTTGTGTAACAGAAAATATATTACTTTTAGTATAATTCAATGTTAAAGACAGAAAATTCTCAGATTTTCTGCATTTAGCACTGAATTATACTCAGATTATTGTTTTAAATTATCCCGTCAAATTAAAGAAGGTTTTTTTTTCACACGTTACACATAGGGAAAACTACGTAAACGCCTATGCAACCAGCCCGTTCGCGGGATTCGAACTTCGGACAGAACAACCAGTGTTCAACAACTTTACCACTCAGCCGCTAGTGGGCCCCCAACTTAAAAAAGGGGTTTGCAAATTTAGAAGTAACCAGAAACGTCATAAAATATAAGTTGAAGGTGAGTGTATATTTTTTAAACCCAATTATTTTAAATATAATGTTTTTTCAAATATTAATTTAAATAAATCTGAAACAAAAAAAACCTGAAAAATAAATAAATTCACGTGCTTCCATTTTGGAACACTGGCGAGTAAAAGATTTATAACAGAATTCAAAGAAAAATAAGGAGAAATTTATGAGTGTCTATGTTTATCAACTTAATTAACTTTATTCATAATTCTATTATTTACAAAGGAATGTCCGTCATACTTTTTATTTTAGAACGAATGGACTCATATTTTATGCATTAGTCCCGTCTTTAAGTATGCGAACACATCCCATCAATGCATGGCCGAAGACTACAAACACACTAACAATATAAATACAATTCTGAGATAGCAGCAACCTAGTAACATGGGCTCAAGAGGCAGAAGACGTTCTGTTTTACAATCTAAAATCCTCACCTTAAATAGAAGCGAGCTAATTTGTATTCTGATGTGGAAACGGAAGCAAGAAGTGACAGTAAATGTCTAACTCATAAAATAACTGCTTAATTAACTGGCCCTACACCTGCAATACCCATTAAAGATATACCCAAGCAAATTGCCTATGTAGTAGCAATTTGTAAGTGCAAAACAGAACAACAGAAAAATTTTTAATTCAGTTTAAATTTTAACAACCGGCCTAGATGTTTTTGACCATTTTTTATAACTAAAGACTCCAGTTAGTTCTACTTTAATAAAAAATAATGTAAAACAAACAAATAATTGGAAGCTCTCTTCAAAAGCATATAGTGGTAAGCACAAAATTTAATGAAGAACAAAATTTAATAATATCACTTCAAATCCGCCCACAAGAATTGTTAGCCGCGTCTTAGAATTTAGACGTAAATCTATCTAATAGTTACAAGATTCGAAATCGGCTGCTGTTCGGAATGATATTTAAGTGCAAATTTAGCAAAATGTGGATTAATATTTTCAATTTTAAGGTTCTTTAGATTTTTGGATTTCTGTAGAAACGGGAATTAAAATTATTGGTGAAATCGCACTGTGCAGTTTATGAAGTTCGTATTTAGTGGAAATGTCTCATCCGAGATAGTACAGGTATAGCTACAAATAGGAGTCGTTAGGATTTTCTAAGTTAGTGACTAGCAGAGTAGAAAGCAATTAAGACGCAATATACTCGTTCAAAGACAGTTTTTGAAACTTAAAATTTCTAAACAATTAATATATATATATATTAGCAAATAATTAAATGTAACTAAGGACTATTAAAAATCCTGCGCCTAGGCTGCAATGATTTAATTAAGTATAATTATAATTAAAGGGGAATACTTAATTTAATTTGAAACATCAGAATTTTAGTAGGAATATTCTGCTCATTTAATTATATATATATATATATATTAAGATAAGCAAAAGGAGTAAAATTCTAAAAGCAATCGCCTAAAAGTAAATTTGATACCTTAGTTCCAGAGTTAAAAATCTTGAACAAAAAACAATTACTATAAAGTAAAAGCAGTTGTAAAAAACTAAAAAACTCAACATTTAAAAAATTAAAAACAATTTTAAGCACTAGATAAATTAAATATTAATAAATAACAATGAATAAATAACAACGAATGGCAGTAAATGGCAATTTAACCTAACTCGAGGTTAATCACGGACTTATCAAGAGAAAAGCGTAACAAAATCGGGCGCAGCTAAACTCCATTACGTGTTTCGTTAAACGACAATAATTGAAACAGAAGCGAAAAAATATTAACAGCAAAATAAACGAAACTACATAATACAGTAGGTCTCAATTCTTATCGTTTCCATATATATTACATGGCGATAATACAATGTATTTTATTATCAAAGAACAGTTGGGCATTTTTATAAGCATTCCTGTTCATTTAAACAATTGTCAATTATAGCATATCCTAAGCTTTTTGAAGTAAAGAGTACATTTGATATACCGTATTTTTCCTCGTGTCTGACGCATCTTGATTTTGGAACACAAAAACTGAGTAAAATAAAGAATTTTTTGTTTGACAGACTGTTTTTTATTAGCCAACCCTACTGAAGTTCAGAATTTGCTAGGAAAAAAACATATGTTAAGTTATCGAACTCAACGTTTATTTAGTATACAGCTCATCGTCAGTGTCATAACTCCCATCCATTAACTGCACCTCGTTGACGAGAAGTCACTGTTTTCATATATTGCCCCTTTCTCAGTTCCATCTGTGGAATTTCAGACGCTACACTTCTTAAAAGACTTGACAACAATCTTAGTCTTGATATTATGCCATGATGCTTTCATCCAGGTACAAACTTCCCCTATAGTTGTTAGCTTCTCCACTCCTCCTATTGGTGTCAAATTGTCCACAGACGACTTCATCGTCGATTCGTTCCATTCCTTTCTCACCGCAGCTCTGAAGGGTTTGTCAGAACTAACGTCAACATGTTGGAGCGGAAATTTCAAGCCTCCAGGTATGAGACAAGCTTTATTCGTTGGTCTAAAGCAATGTTTTTGTCTTATCTTTTATGTGTGCCCTCAACTGATCAAGCACCAACAGAGCAGGTTTGCGTAAGTGTCCACATGGGCATCTGCTCCAAAATTTCTCAAGCCCTTTCATCCCATTCTGATCCACCCATGCTTTCTCATGAACACATACAACCACTCCTGTTTGAAACGACTTCTTTCCGCAATGTTTAGCATTTGAAAGTCAGCACGGTCGGCGGCTTGGTTACATCAGCATAACAGGCTAGAACAACTATATAATGGCTCTTTTCATGTCTGCTTGTATGTAATGAATACACTTACAGTATTCATCTCCTTCTTATCAATAGTTGTTACTTAAGATATCAAACTGAACAGGGTCTTCGTGCATATCTGCAGTTTGTCCCAACTCAAATTCTTTTGCTCATAGTTTTCAGGCATCTTTTGGGCAGTTCGGTGCGTGTACGTATAATCATTTCGCTTCATGAACCAAGTGTGCCCTCCTTTGAAATATATAACTTCTTTTCTAAGAGAAATTCTTTTTGCCTCAGCTGAATCACTTTTGTGAACACTAAAGTTTCGATTCTTCTTTGCTCTTCAATTCCCTTTCTATTTGAGGCCATTTTGCAGACTTACCTCTCATGCTCATTACCTGTCATCTTCAGTTGGATTTTTTCTTCCCGTAGCCAGCCTCGTACTGTTTTCTCAGTTGGAGACGGCCAAACTTATGTACAAGATTTCATTCACTTTTAATCTGGATCACTATTAACTTGAATTTAAGCGGTACGATAATGTTTCAGAGCCATTGCTGGGCAAAACATTTTATAACAGGCAAAAATAACAGTTTACAATGGTCTAGCAAATGGTTGAGATTGCATGTTCTGTTTCTACGCCCCCTCTAAAGTACACACTTGCCCAACGTGTAGTTTCCCCAAATGCATCGTTATCATTTGACCTTAATTGAAGACAGCCTTGTCCTAAAAGGGTTCTTTTGCGGTTCCTTACCTTTACGTTAAAGGTGACTTATTATACACTCGGGGAAGTACCGTTGTTAGGATTTAAAAACAATGTCATTGATATCATTTAAAATCTTGACGCCTCTTCGTTCGTTAATGAATGGGGGGGGAGATCGTTGTGAATCTCAAATGGAATTTCAGACGTTTCGGTTTTTTTAAAGAAACAGGTGAACGATGGCCTTGGCATTTTAAGGTTTAACACGCACCCTTCGTCGTCGAGAATCTTGCACCATTGGTTTCGTTCTTCGCAACTCCACTGCAGCCGCCGACGCAACCGTTGTATAAGACGCACCCAGTTTTAAAACGCAAAATTTCTTATAAAGAAAAAATGCGTATTAGATACTAATAACTACGGTAATTAAATTTTTCAAAGAATACGAATAGATACACAGTGTTAAATTTCAGTACATAGTTAGGAACATTAAAAAGTATTAAAAAATGGAAAAGAAAACTTTCTGTGAGAACTATCTGAAACAGCTTCATTGTACAGTTCCACAGGCTTTTAATTTTTTCTCACTGCCTCATAAACTAATCTAAACCACTTGCTTCGTAAAAATTAAATTTGAATCTTCTGAATTACATAATACTATTTTATTATTTAAAAAAATTAAATTTTTCCATACTACATTTATCTTAATAAGTTTGAATATTTCAAAGTTAACTATAGTTACTTAAATTAAATAAATGATGTATGGACCCTATCATATAATAAAGCACTCTGGGATAGCCAACACTAAATTGTAACTTCTCAGCTTCTTCAACATATTCAAATACAACCAAACTTTGTACACTATATTCCTGAGTTGCTACTTATAAGAAAATTTATTCTAGCTACTATCATCTAACAGTACACTTACCTGAGTAATTTTCCCTGAATAAGTAGCAGGCCCATACGACCTTTCACTCAATGGTAAATTCAGTAGAAGGCTGTTCTGGATAATTCATTGTCTCCAATATTTAACCCTTTTAGAGACTAACGAGACAATACGTCCCAAGGCAGATTTCAGTTTTAGTCTTGAAAGGATAAGTTACGCATAAAACCCTTAAGATGAAGCTGAGCCATTCTCTTTAAAAAAAATCTCCATGAAGCATTTTTTTTCAGCAAGTAACTTTAGAGGAATCCGCTTTTTTAAACAATTTATACTTTATACCGAAACAATATCTAGCATACGTGAATACAACAGAAAACTATCTAAGAATTAAAAATTAGTCTTTTCAGGTTTAAAAAACCCCAGCCATATTTAATATGCCTCTTCCAAATAAGACGCTTATTCTACACTGAAGCGAATCGTTGTCATAACTCGCCTACTGCGAAATGCTTACACTCTACACTAAAGCAAGAAGTAACGACGCTTATGATTTATTTATATACTCTGATCTCGCAACCCTAATCCAATAATCTCCAGTCTTTACTACATGTCAAAGCTTTTTCTTTCATACCTAAGTCCTTCATGTTGGGAAAATTACGAGTTAGTTCTTCATGGTTCTTCCAGAACGGGGAGATTTTTGTGGTTTGTTACAGGTATTTTTTTCCTAGTGCTATTTTCCGTTTTATTTCGTTATCGCGGCCAGTAACGAGAGGAAGGAAATTTTAGATTTGCGATGAATATTCGAAGGAAAGCATGTTCCAAGCGGGGGGTTGTTTGTGGGTTTCTTTTTATTACTTTTTAGCGAAAGAGGCGGAATTCGAGCCTATTTCAAGACAGACGAAAGAGCGTTTTTATTTAAGTTCGCTTGATGATAAATCCAACTCCAAGGATCAGGTGCATTTTCAATCAGAGGCTCGCTCTCTGTTATGAAAGCTTAAAAGGGATGAAAAACGATTCTCCAGGAACTTCAAAACATAGTCTCATTTTTTTGTAAGAAAATACTCTGGATAGACTCAAATAAAATAAAAAGAACAATTTTAGATATTGCAAGGCATCATGTTCAAAGGTGAAAAGCATTCAAAGAGACTAGGAAAAGTCGAAAACACAAATATAAAGTAATACAAATATCTCTAGTTAAAAAAAGAAAAGAATGTTACAAAAGAGGATAAAACTCAAATATAGAATTCGCATTTCATGAATACACTGTGTTTATTAATATGGTAATCTTCTTCAAAAGTTAAAAATACTCTACGCCATTCTTCTTACTTGAAGAATGAACTATGCCTGACTACTTCAAAACGCATAGAATTATTCTACGAACTAATGTTCTACGACTAATTACTAATGTTCTAAGAATTATTCTACGACTGAATTTTGCTTAATAACATAGTTTAAAACTGACATACTTTTCATTTTGATATTAAATGGAGTTTTTTTATCCCTATTACTTGGAATTCTGGGTTCTGTTGTAATTGTGAACAAACGTGTCAGTCGCATAGGAAAGATTATCTAAAAATATAATTGCCATTCTTAATGACACGAATTTGAATGCCAATAAATTATTTCGGTAAATTAGCTTATTATAAAAAACACAATATAAAAAATATATATTAACATTTAATAAGCAAACCACAAAAAATTCAACTTAAAATTTAGGCATATAAAAAATTTCAGGGGATAAAATGCAAATGCCGTTAAAAGCAATCTATGGAATTTCTGTGAATACTCTTCTAATATCTCTCCCAACCGAAAGATAAAACGTCTAAAGCCCTTCGAATCATACATTTCTTCTGTATGTTCTAAAATTACAATGCAAATTCAATTCAAAACATTTATCTTATTTGTCATTGCATGTATTTTCAAATAGAATCTGCATCTAACCATACACTTTTTATATACATATACGCATATACCTGAAAGTTATAGTGCGCGAACAAATATAAATGAATAGATGCGTAAATATGAGGTAAAAGGGGAAAATATAACATCATATAAAATATACATTAAGAGCAAGTAAAATCAAATGACGTTAGACCATTGTGTAGAGATAGTCATGAGCAATGCAACAATGAATGAACTGCGAAAACTTTCAAGCGTCACGAAACTCACCTCCTTTGAAGAACTCTGTACATTACGTTTACGATCTTCATGTGAAATAACAGAAACCTTTCGATATTACGGCTATTTTGCTCAAAAAAGTAACTATATTTGATAAAATATTTCCAATATTTTTTAATTACACTAAGTAGAATAACGCATTTTATGCAAAAACAAAAGTCGATAGTTTGATTCAATTTTTTTTAAAGAAAGAATCATAGACATTTAAGAATACATGTAATCAATCTTAAAAATCGATTTCAATAATCGATAAACAGTACCTTTCACAAGCACCATGATATCTGGATAATGCTGCAAACAAATCGTTCCACATTGATGGTAGAATTTGCATTGGAAACATGCTTTTAGAAACGGGACTCTCTGTCCAGAACGCCAATGAACAGAATGATTCACCGCCAGTCGTTAATCGGAAAAACACTTGCTATTTATTAACTTAATTGTCTGTTTTATTTATATTTATTAACATGCTCCTGAAAAGGATGCGGGTTTCCTTGACAATGCCATAGTTATATCGTCAACCCTTTCACATATATAGACGCAGAGAATAAAAGAAGGCAAAGATATTAAGTTTATAGACATAAATTTATAGAAAATTGTGAGAAAATATTAAAATCTGTATTTTTTATATTGTTAATACTATTATTTTCTGTCAATACAAAGATAATACTTGAATTTTAACTTCATAAAAAAGGTTACGCATTCTTGTTTTTGTTTAATTTTAATAGAGCAAAAATAAAAAGATTATGTGTTTAGGTGCTCAGCCTACATAAATAAAAATTAATTTCGGTGCATAATATTATATTGAAAAAATTATTTTACGGGATTGTTATCTTTTTTACTGTTAAAATAATAAATCACAAATAAAAATATAAAATTCTCCCATCAACGTTACAATAAATGTGAATTTGGCCTACAAAAGTGAGACAACTTTGTAAAACCAGTTTTTTGAATATTTGAATATATCCACTTAGTCCGGATACCTGGAATTTGTCTGTGCTATAATAAGCCTAGTTACATATAGCCCCTTCATAAAATGGCGCTTATAAACATGATTTTATAAAAACATGATCTCTAATATGGTTCCACAATTCGGAAATTTCTCCCTACAACATGACAATACTGTAGCAATATCTCGTTCTAATACGTTTAGACAGACAGCCAAGGCAGGAATTATTATTTTTGTCAGAACAAAACTAAAATTATCAGAAAACGAAGAAGAACTAGTGAATTATAGAACTGGAGCTATAGGATTTTAAATGAAGATTCTTAAGTTGATTTTCATGAACCTGACCTGTCCAATTAGATCAAGTGGATAACAAACGAAAATAGATCATTCCACTGAAAGGAGCAGGAAATTTAAAAGAGAGCTTCACAAATGCTTATTTCCATACAATGAAATTTATAAATCTCTTTAAATTAAAGCTGATAGCCAAAAATAGCGGATGTTGTGCAAAAATAAATAAAGAAAAGAAAAAGATCAAGATGCTGCTGAAAAATGATTAGAAAATGAGGATATTTGGCCAAAATGGAAATGACCTCAGTATATATTTATATATACTATATGTTTGAGAATTTAATCCTGTTTTAACTAGTTTTTTTTGGTTTATTTGACATGAATTGTCATAACACAGCACTTTTTAGAGATAATAACCCAGAGATTAAATTAGCTTAAACTCTTTATTACTGAAATTATTGGCTATCGTCTGCACCTAACTCCAACCCCAAATAGGAGAAAACGAAATAGCGATAGCATCGTAACAACCCTATGTCAAAAGCACATCAGTATGCACGGACATGAGGAGCAGGGAGAAGCTGGGGATGAAGTAGTGAGTACAAATACAACTGACGCTGGCAGCTGACGTTGAAATATGAACAAAGCCTAGGGAATTCACATGGGTTTCTGCTATGCAAGGGAGCTGTGAAAACTCACACATATCAAAAGAAATAAATATTAAAAAAGGCAGTAAAGGAATAGGAGAAAGCAAACTAAGGTGAATAAATAAAAAATATAAATGAGCAAGGCGAACACAAGAAAGAGAAAATGGGCAAAATAAACAAAAGTGTGCCTCAAACGTGTAAATGAGGCAAAGGCAAAACTTACCAGGCAAAATAACAAATAAAAAGAAACAAGAAAAGGAAATGAAAATATTGAAAATGAAGTATGAGTAGGGGTAGAACGAGATACAGAAGGAAAATGATAATCAACTCCCCCCCACACACACACTCATTTTGTTCCCTTCCCTTGACATGCTTCCCTTCTCCAACTGTAAACAAGGAAGGTACAGGTGGAAAGACAGGCGAATTTACCCAGGCATGTGAAGCTTGGTATAGAAAATAAACCCAAGGGGTGGCGGTAGAGAAAGGGAAGATATTTTCATTTTATTTTAAGTTGCAAAGTTTATAGAGGGGAGATAAAAAATTCGATTTTTTGAAGATTTTTCTAATTTACTTCGCCACACCGCTTCGTTCCAGCGGAGATTTAAATGAGACTCGCTTCTTGATGTTCATCTCGAGAAACAGAAGAGCTTCCAGAAATGAAAGAAAATTAGAGAAATTTTAAAGTTTTATTACAAAAGACGAAAAGGAGTTTTGTGTATATTTATATTTTTTCCCTTTCGGCGAGAAGCCTGGTCTCCCCATCTACAGTGCATAAGTAATTTCACTCGTGGAAAGAAATCATTATCAGACAGCAGAAAGAAAATTTTCGTTTTATTTCCCAGGCATGCCATACATTCGCATGCCATTTTTAATGCGTTCTACCGCTGCTTTCCTGAGATGATTCAAACACAACATTAAAAAAAATGAAACAATTTTAAGCCAACAAAATGGAAGGAATTAATTTTGATTAGTTTTAACACATACTTGCAAAACCAGAATTATTTCTGTTAGGGACTTTATTCTCTTCTTGCGAGGCAAAGGAGCAATAGCATTTTATGTAAGCATTTTTAATATAATCTCGTTCCGAATAAATGCAGCTTACTTCTATGTTTCTTTCAATTAAACACAACAGCGAAAGAAAATTAAAATACATGAAAATAATTCCTCCCATAAAATTTCAGATATTCTTATCTTCTTTAATATATGCAGTGCTTTTAAAAAGAAGTGTTCTTGTGATTCTACAGAGGCTGTTCACACATTTTTTAGACGATTTTGGTAAGCGGTAATAAGAAATCGTTTGCTGCTCAAAATTATCGTCTGTGGCTTGAAAGTTTTGTTTTTATTCAAAATGGCGAATGCAACAAAGCAGTAGTTCGAAGGCTACATTTACGCTCTTTTCGAAGAGAAACATGCATACTCCGTTATCCAAAAACGATGTGAGAGTCATGGTTTTGTGATATCTAAAGCGTCGATAGGTAATATCATCAACAAGAAAGGAAAAAAACGTCAAATCGGAGCCTCAAGTGGGACAAATATTCCAAACAAGTATCCAAGGAAAAAACGGACATCTTCGACTATTGCAAAGGTACATTGTTTAACGTTAAAAGAAAATCCCCCTAGTCAAAAGACAGTTGCAAAATCATTAAAATGCTCGGTGTCCACTGTAAACAAAATGATAAACGTTGATTTAAATCTTAAGAAAACGAAAAAACTCAATGTGCATCGTCTTCTTCGAAAGCATATCGCTCAACGCAGGACACGCTGCACAATTCTATATGAGAAACACTTATCCAAAGAAAAATGGAAAACAATTGTCGCAATAGATGAAGCATAGGTGTATTTAAATGACTGAAACAAAAAAAAAGCCATTTATCATCATAAAAGGTGCAAAACAAAATTTAAGTACATGGTTCAAAGAATCGAAAGAAAGTTTTTCTAAGGGATTCATGATTGTTGCTGATTTTTCTTATAATGGCAAGTTAAAAATAAAGAGAGTGCAAAAACAATGTCAAGATTAACTCCAAATACTATCAGGAACATATTTTATCGCCAATTTTTCTGAATGAAATACCATTGGTTTACCCACAGTGCCATTAATTTGTGAGACTCCATCAGGACAAAGCTAGCAGTCACACATCAAAATCCACTGTAAATTTCCTAAAAGAAATGGAACAAAAAACTGGTATCAAGGCCATACTCTTCACTGATATCCCTACTAAATCTCCCGATGTGTCACCTATGGATTTTTGTGCTTTCGGACTTTTAAAAACTGCATTATCCAAACGTTGTCCCAAAACAACAGGACTCTTCCAAACGTTGTCCCAAAACCCTAACAGGACTCTAGGAAGCTGTTTGGGAGGAATGGGATAGAATACCTCTTCTGACACTTCAAAAGGCTTTATTATCCTGGAAATTGCGGTGTCGAAAGATAGTTCAGAATAAAGGATGTCAAAAAGAACATTTAAAACACAAGAATTTTATGTAATTTAGTTTTGTGAATACAATATACATCGTCCAAAAAATGTGCGAACAGCCTCTGTAACGAACACTGCAATGAGAGAATGTAAAATGCTCGAAGAATGCAAAACTGAATGACAATTTTCATGCAATACAAACTTACATTACGCACGTCCTATTCAAGATATAAAGCATGATGAACCACAAATGTTTCGAATTTCTGCTAATAAAGTTTATGAGATTACTTGGCAACATTTATAAGAATAACACATCTATTCAAAAAGATCGAGGAAGTGTCAAGCCACGCTTGTGAACTTGCATTAATTTGGATGTTGAAGTATCAGGGTATTTTCTTTAAAACAATGTATGAAACGACCTCATATAGGGCAGTGTAGTTCGGGTAACAGTACAAGCAAATTTCGACCAAATGCGATGTTGCAGTTTGAGCAAGAAGCGTTTCAGTAAAGAAGTTTGGGTTCCCTTCTTCAGAAGTAAATCCCTTAATTTTCAGCTTTCGCCTCCTCAGCAGATTTTCAGATTCTGCTGTTCTTTCTCATTCAGATGCTGCTATGACGTGAAAAATTTCCAACAGTTCAAACTCTCCAAAAGCGATAGGACAGCCAATCAATGATCGCTACCGAAACAAGAATAATTCGAAACGCTTCCAGAAATGTTAAGGACATTAGGGCAAGGGTACGTACTCCAATAGTTTGTTGGTCTAAAATGACTAAAGAATACATTTTTACACTTGATATAGAACTGCCCTAGAAGTATTTTCAAGAAGCTTCTTGAGCACAACAAATTTTATTACTGCATACTCTATCCAAATTAGCTCAAACTTCGGATCCTTTCCCTTAGAGGAAAATATGAGTCAAACACATTTCTTTAATATACGCGTCAAGTTAATACTTCCAGCGAGGAACATAATTTCATCGTCAACTCATTTCGACTGTGGTAGAAGGCTTCTAAAGATACAGAATACATTTCATAGATTACATATTTTTACAGCAAAACGAAACAAAAATTAAATAAAAAAAGAAACGGAATGGAATAACACATTTTAAAAACTTTTTAAAGAATTGTTAATACTTTACTTGAAAATAAGCAATGTTAAAGGAGGTAACAACATATTTAATTCAATGGGCATCTTGAGTATATTATCTTTCTGTAGAAAATCATTTGACGTATATAACGGAAAGGATCCAAAATATCTACCAGCATTCTATCTTTTCCAATATGATTGGAGAGAGGAGACATAAAATTTAAAAAAATCTAATGGCAAGTCGGTTTTAACTTGGGATTTTAATATTTTACTATAAAATGTAGCCAGCAGTTTTAAAAGTTTAGTTTTTTTCAGCTGCCTTCTAAACCTATCATAATAATAATAATTTTGACATTTAAAGAACACAAAATTGCAATGCGCCCATTTAGTACGAGTACACCTTTTACGTAAATTAAACCATTATCCAGGAAATTTTCAGGCTGCCGAAATATTTCACCACACAATTATTCAGATTTTTTTAATAATTTTCATAAATATAATTGATTCTAATTTCCAAGATGCAAACAAATATTATTTCAAATACTATCCGGGCAAAAATACAAGGTAGCGTTTTTCAGTTCAGATAAAATTCTGAAAACTATGACCAGCTAACACGCGCATCCCTACATTAAATAGCATTTACGATAACTTGTCACTTAGTTTTGATAGTTATGAAAAGCACCTAGTTTTTATCTCAGCTATCGTTAGGCAACTTGATTATTTCCTTTATGAAAAATCTAGCCCCTGCTTGGAAAAAAAATAATATGTGAGGCTGTTATATACCCAAGAAAACATCATAATATTAAAATTGAAATTCTTTACAATTATTACAGAAATAATTCATTAAAAGCATATAATATTTGTGTACCTGACATTTTCAAATGGTTCGTTCAGAATGTATTACATACAGAATTCCACGCTTATAATATTTCCGAAACCACTTTACTGGAAATAGAAATTACACATGCAATATTTACCAAACATTTTCTGGACCTTTCCCGAAAATGCTTCATTTTATACAATACATCAGAAAATGTCAGAAATATTTATAGATCTGATATTATAAAGATTAAAATGCCAATATGTTTCATCCAAAAGCTGATAAAAATGGGTGTATAAACTGAAATGCATGCGTGTTTATAGCAATATCAAAAACAGATTCATGAACCTAAGAATGTACGCCACTTCAATGAAACAGAACTATAAAAAGCAGAGCAAAGTTAAATATATGCCATATATCATGCTAAACATTTTCTGAACCATTCGCCCGAATATTTTATTTCGCATGCTATAACAGAAAATGGCAATAAGACCCCCTCTCCCGAAGTTTCACGCCGAATCACAGCTTGCGCAGACTGAGATGAATGACGAAAACATTAAGAGAAGGAATGGTTTTAAAGGCAAGAGTGAATAGCATATATTTTAGATGGAGCGTATTATTTATTCTGTATTATACAGCTTGATCTTTTTCAGCATAACTGTGGTTAGATGTCCAGATGCAGGCGAAAGAAGATTTAAGACGTGTATAACGCTGATACGTTTATAAGGTATTTCTCCCGCCTTCTTCGCATGCCTTAATGAGGTAGTGGTAAGCACGCTCGGCATGGAATTCGAGAGGTCCGTGGTTCGAGTCAGGGCGAGGGCATTGCTCATTTTTCAGTTCTCCTGCTTCGAAATAACTTAATGTCTCCAAACGTTTACCAGTTTTTTTTTTTTGGATGTGAATAAAAAGAACAATTATTTACTTACATTGTGACAATTATCACTAAGATTTCACTAAGGTTGGTATCACACATCCCTTTATTTCAGACGAATAACTGTTTCAAACAATTTTTCTACCTGCTTTAGCATTAAAAGAAAGACGCACGATTTTTTTCTTTTCTTTCTCAAAAATTTGTAAGTTGTTCGTTTTCAACAACCAGCATGAATCAGCATATATCAACACGATCAACACTTTCACGATCCCGTCATCAACTATCATTTGTAGTAGAAAACTAGTTTGTCCTTTATATGGTAACCCCAAAATGATTTGCAGCGAGTGTCTGTTTCATATGATGCGATGAAGCAGAAAAATTGTTCTAAAGATTTGTTCTTCCGAAATATTTTGAACGTTAAACACGACATTAATAACAGTTAAGTTAAACAATCTCTTAAGAGTTTCTTTGATTCATGTCGCAGATATTCACTCAGGACAGAAGGTTATACAAATGGATACCAAACGGAAGAAAAAAAACAGTGAAACTGCGATTTTTCATTAAATGAAGCACCAGCTTACTGTGCATGACTGTTAGAACAGATCCAGTTAGTTATGCATCGCAAAGAAAGTTAGACACATCCAGCTGCATTTCCGTCCTAACCCTACTGAACGGTAAAAGTCAAGTGGCTTGCGTTAAGGGACTTCGTTTTAAAATTTTATATTTCAAGATAAGTCACCCGACTGTTACCACTTATTGTCAATAAGCTGTAATGTTCCTCATTTGTATTCTATAAACTAAGTGTCCAGGAACCTAGTGAACAGCTAAGCGAAGAATCGCTGTTCAAGAAGAGAAGCGTAAGCTCAAGAAGGGTTAATTATTCTTTTATATTTATTCTTTATTTATTTTATTCTTTCTCAGGGCGTACAAGAAAACCTCCACTTGGGTTTAAACTTCAAATGTGAGAAATAAGAACTAACTAATGACTAACTAAAGAGATTTTGACGAAGCTAAGAACACTTCTACGCTAATTGGCCCGTAATATTAAATTAGCTTTCAAAAGGCCCGTAATACGGCTGAGCGCAGTAACAGTTAGAGAGACATAGCCAAAAGGCAAACGCGCGCTATTCCGAAATCCTAACTCTCTCTGCTGCAGTCAGTGGAATGTTGACTTCTCATTTGCATTTAACACGATTCTAAAAACTCATTCTGGTAAGGAATTGAAAGTTGAAACTAGAAGAGATAGAAAAGGTGAACTAAATTAAAATAGCTTTTATAAAATTAGAATATACCTTGCAAAGTAAGCAACCAATTAATTTGTAAATGGTGTCTTAATCCACCAAGAGTGATTATATAAAATTTGTTGAATTTTAATCTATACTTGTGTAAGCTGGTTGACGTCAGGGCGATGACTTTCTGGCATTGAGACGGCATAGTATCATTACATGTATAAAATACAAGTAATAGAATTAAAATATAAAAAACAATTTACATTTTCTAATTTCCTCAATTAACGATACAACTTTGACAATGAGAAAGTAAAATTATCTGCATGGTAACATCCACTATACAGAACAATTAAAGTACTAAGTTCCTAATTCTCTAAGGCTGCTATCACACATTCATTTATTTCGTACGAACAACTATTTCAAACATATTTTCTTTCCGATTTACCATTGAAAGAAAAATCCGTGATTTTTTCCTTCTTTTCGCAAAAAATTGTAAGTTGTTCCCCTTCAACTAATCAGTTATCAACTTGAAATCCCTCATCTACATCATAATAGAGTACCAGTTTCCCTTTTATATGGTAACCCTAAAATCATCTGTGGTGATTGGCTGTTTTATACCACGAGACAACGCAAAAAAATTGTACCAAGCAGTTGTTTTTCTTAAATGTTCTGAATGTGTGATACGGCCATTATGAATCGAATAAGAGATGCGTGAACTACGTAGGAATGAGAATAGGAGAATTAATAAGCAGAGAATAAATGCAACTTTAAAGTTGAAGGCACATTTTGAGACTTGGCAATACGATTAGACGATAGTTAAGTGGAATTAAATAATAAATAACACTAAAAAAAGATTAAACGAAGATGGATCAATTACTTTATCGTTTTATTTTACAACATGACTCAAACTTTGCTTAACAGTGAGCAGTAAAGTTAATTAAAAACTTCACTCGGGACAATGTTTCAGGTAAAAACATCTCCCCTATTTGCAAACAATTGTTAAACAGTAACGTTAATAATAATTGTTAAATACATGTACAGTACTTTAAAGAGCTAAGTGAAAATTTCGGAGCAGAAAACTCGCCTTTGCTTCAACTAAAACATAATAATAAATTACAATGCAATCAATGTCAAAAAACGAATACTCAATTTTTCTCGCTGCATGCAACAGGAAGACAGCAAGCAACTAAAGAAAAATTCGTCCATGCTTTCAACGTTTCGGATGGGAGAAGAAACATGGAAAAAAGAAGAATCCCCTTTGACCAGCTTAGTGCGTCCACGCCGCGCACATTTTTTTTTTCTCTTTGCCATTCCTAATATAACAATAATTATTTTCAGTCATTTTCATAATACTATCAAGGATATTTCTTACTAATACTGATGATTAAACAAAGATTACTGAAGAAAGACCTTTCCTGAATTTCTGCGAAAATGAACTTTTTTGTGGTAAATCCTCTTAGAATAATTATGAATACTTCCTATTGACATATCTGACATTGACAGTTAAAACAATAACTTCAGTTTCCATCACTTTTATCCTCACTTAAGTAGTCAATACTATTAATTCTTTTTCTTCCGTATAACTAACCTCCAATTTTTTTTAGATAACGTGCACCGAAAGTAGCGAAAACTTACAAAAGCGAATAAATTAACTAAAATTGAACTAAAATTGAACCAAAGCAGTGTTCCTGGTCGTAAAGTAATAAAATTAATAATACATCGCAGAGTATTAAATATTTGCAAGTTTTGTTTATAAAAAAAATATAACTTTAAAATACTGAAAACCAATTGATAAAATAAATTTAAACTGAAATCATAAATATATTACCCAGATATGATTTTAATAAAACATTATGCTCTTGATGTTAGTTATACAACATCTGTGGTACAAAAAAAGGGGGGAGGAAGAAGAAGAAACTAAATTGCATTGCGTGAACACTATAAGAGATACGACTCACACCACTACCTTCACATCACTTCAGGTGCAAAGGGAGCACCGCGCACAAGTTAGAGGGTATTTGTAAACCTTGACAACAACCTCTTCCTCTGCATGGATCTCGGGTGATGTATTATTATCGCGCTCAGAAAACATCTCCCCTATTTGCAGACAATTGCGCCAGAGAAGTTTGCGACAAGCAAGATTGGGCAGCGTCGCCTGCATCGAGACATGTTATTGATGAGGATTCGGGGGTGAGGAAAGCTTCCCCTCTATTCCAAAGTATTGATCGGATAGCAGTGAATGTGTTAGATATGTATTCTAATCGAGATTTCTGTGCTCCCGAATGCTAGGCGCATGAAATATTATGGAAACAGAATAAACGGGATGTCCACCTGGTAGAAGTACTGGGATATATACACCAACGTTGCTCAGCTGGAGTTTGGCAAGACGACAGGTAATGAATTCTAAACTGTTCGACTATCGAAAAATTAAACGATCACTGTGGATACACTAACTAGTTAACAGAAAATATTAAAATAAGAATTTTTTTAAATTACCGAAATGAAAGAAAGAGCTAATTTCAAGAAAGATAATTTACCCTCAACAGTTATTGTTACAAAATAATTGTTAATTCAAAGAGAAAACATTCTATCCCGCTCTTACATTACCAAAACCCTCAAACAAGGTTGCAGTTTTAAGGATCATTCTTCAACAGAAACTTAAGAATAATATACTTAAGCATAAAACTTAAGTTACATCTTCAAGTTCCATCCAAAGCCGACTCAGACAATAACAGGCATGGCAGGAAAATCGCGTTTTCGAAATCGTAATTTCGGTTTAAATAAACATATAGCTCGAATTCTTTTTTATATTTTCAAAATAAACATGCAAATTTTTAAAGCCCATTTGTTATACACTATATAATATAATAAATTAACACTTATTTGAACAGCATAGTTTTGCAAAATCAACAGAAAACGCTTCATGTGAATACCCATCGACAAATATTATTTTTTAAATGTGTCTACCTTATAGCAAAAAGCTAATGATAATATTTATAAAATTACTGACAAACTGCAAAGAAGGTTTCTGAAGTAGGATAACGCGACTAATCTTATTGAAATACTGACAGACTGCAAATTAAAATGAAGTCAAACATGCAGAAATTTATATTTTCACTTATCATAGATAAATACATCGTTACCATTAAACATTAATTTACTTTTAAATTAGTTACAAGAACAATAATTATACCGAGAGGGGATAACAGCTAAATTTGCACTTGAAGTGAAACTTCGCGAAACTTTTGCGGCAAGGGAACTTACATAAAAAATTCGCGGTTTAGTATTTACACTAAAATTTCGGAGAAAAACGGAGCGAATATTTACTGCTTAAGAAGCATTAACACGAAATATTAATGCATAACTAAATACACATTATATTATACATTTTTAACTGAAATTTGCATTTATAAACAAATCAAATTTTGGAAATATATATGTATATGTGTGTGTCTGTACTAGGTGATAATCATTTTAATTTTCAAAAGGCTGCTGGATATCCATGATGCAATGGGAATTTGTCTCGCAAAAGAAAAAAAATATAGTTCAAAATTTTATCAATAAATGGCGCTGATCTTATTTTAATATGCTAATTAAAAGATGTGACATGCACTTTGTATATGAAGCCTGAATAAAAACATGCCATTTCCGTTGTTCTAGCCGGAGTAGCTCGTAATGACTCTGTCAGTGTAGGATCAAGCTCTACTTGTGAACCTTAGTTACAAAAACGGTGATCGTACTTCAGCTGCCCTGAAGATTTTGCGTATAATAATGGGTACAAGATGCGGCTTTGATCCAATGTTCTCTAATTTTGAGTATTGATAGAACCTTGAAGATGGAAACGGGCGTCGTCTGTCCACAAAATGTTTCATGGCCATCCATTGCTCACTTCCACTCGAGCAAGAAATTGTAGAGCAGAAGTAAGCTACTCCTAAAAATGCGTATAAACATAATAGACTGGAAATTGTTTCTTCTACAACTTTCTTGAAACTGAAACTTGGGAATATGGCATTTTTCCGTCCAGAAATGTTTAGGGTAATTCAAAATTCAGGTTTGGATTTCAGAATATGACTACTTTACAGTATACACTGGTGTGCAAAAATTAGAGACGAAATCGAAAAATTAGCATATCAGCTGAACGAAGAGGCAGAGCGGACAGAAAGACCAATCAGGAGATTAAGTAAGGTGATGTACGGTAGCACATGCGCAGAGATGCAGGTAGACGTAATGGGGCAGTGTCTGAGAAGTATAAAGCATGTTGTCGGTGTAAGATCAGTATTTCTGGCAAAGAGATTGCGCGCCGTATAGCAGTTAAAATCACACCGAGTTGCTGCCTCAGCAAGAAATGGCGAATAATCAATCTGTTAGACGACATCTGGATGCTTTTACCCGAGGTCGAATCATTGGGAAGTTGGAGGAAGGCCATAGTGTGGCAAGTGTGGCTGCAGAGTTCGCAATTGCTCACAGCATCGTTTCACGACTTTGGATACAATTTCAAACTACAGGAACAGTTATCCGGGGGTTTAGAAGTGGTCGTCCACGAGGAACCACACCCGCAGATGACCGGTATATTGCCTTACAGGCCAGAAGAAACAGGCGGCAGACAGCGGGAGAAATCGCTAGACACACGACACAGGCGACTGGACGACCGATATCGCGTTTTACCTTGGCCAGAAGACTGCACGATGGTGGTCTGTTTGCACGACGCCCTGCACGCTGTGTACCTCTAACGCCTGCCCATCGGAGAAGGCGTTCTCTGTGGTGCCGGGAACACCGGAATTGGAGAGACAATGAATGGGGACGAGTACTCTTTACAGATGAGAGCAGATTTAGTCTGAGTTGCGATTCTAGACACGTACACATCTGGACAGAGCGGGGAACACGCAATAACCCCTTCAACATCATCAAAAGGGACTGTTTTGGAGGTCGCGGAGTTCTCGTTCGAGCAGACATAATGCTTGGTAGCCGGACCGACCTTCATATCTCCCAAGGAGGTTCGTCACCTGGGACTGCTATTGTAACGAGGTTCTTCTTCCTTACATGCGTCTTTTCACAAGGGCTATGGGTCCTCAGTTCCTCTTCATGGACGACAACGCTCCACCTCATCGCACAGTTACTGTCGAAGAGCTGTTGGAGAGTGAAGATATTGAACACATGGATTGGTCGGCAAGGTCTCTGGATCTAAATCCCGTCAAGCATGTACGGAACTTACTAGGGAGACCCGTGGCAGCACGTAACTTATCGCCAGTAACGATTCCGAAACTGCGATTGGTGCTACAAGAGGAACGAGCAGCAGTGTCTCAACAGCTCATTAACAACCACATATCCAGCATGCACAAATGATGTGAAACCTGCCTAGCAGTCAGGGGAGATCATATCCCCTATTAAAGACCGGATGTTTCTTGCTGGACACCCATCACAGGGATGTTTCGGCCTTCAGTCGCATTGCGCTCCATGCTATTTTTTCAATAAAGCTTCTTTTCATCCCTCTGATTTCTCTTTTAGTAAGTGTTGCTTACATTACTCATGTCCTTACGTGTTGGGGATCTTACGGTATTAAATGTGTTGATTTGGAAAGCTTTTGTACAAAGTTATATTGAAAAAACCGTCTCGTCCTTAATTTTTGCACACCAGTGTATATTTGAGGAAATTCTAATGGAAAGTGACATCAAACTTATTTTCACATAAAAGTAATCTATCAAATATAACTATGTAGATAAATAAATACAATATAATTCGTCAATTTATTCGCTACACACACACACACACAAAAAAAAAAAAAAAAAACTCGAAAAATTTACTGAAGAAAGTCTACCAAAAGAAATCTTGAAAATTTAATTCACGGTAAAGTTATTGCTCTAATTATTGACCACACTGCACCGCCATTTGTTTCATTTAACCAGTATTTTAATGGCATCGTGTTCAGTGAAAATGTACTAATATGGCAATGTATGATTTCGAAAATTAATTTTAAAGCAATTCTACAAGTACGCCCAGTGGTCTCAAAAATGCAAATTCTTAAAGTAAAAATTTGCATGTATGTGTTTGTGTATATATAAGTTACCTCAGGACGTTGCTTATTTGAAATAATTTCACTGCCCCTGTAATATCACAGAAAATGTGAATTAAGAAATGCAAATAGAAACGAAACACGAAAGTAGTATAAAAGCTTTGAAAATTTTAGATATTATCATTTTCCTAGGAAGTTAGCCACAAACGATTGATAACCTCCCACAGTGGTCAAAACCTCACAATTAATGATCAAATCCCAGGCAGCTGAATTCCCAATAGAAAAGAGAAGCTCACATTCAGCTAGCTGTAAAGACGACAGCGGTTGAATGATTGTTCTCTTCTCATTTATTCCAACATGGCGTCCAAAGAATCTCGTCTCCGGTTTTCAATCGTTGGAGTAGTTCCTTCAGCTCGACCATTCTCTGACAAGAGATATTGATGAAGCACGGAACTTCCAACTCGAGATAATAACAATACTTCCAGCAGCAAACTTCTGAAATCGATAGAATTCTTTGGAGTATAAGAGACAGTACTTTAAAGAAGAGAGTTTGTTGGAATATACTGGAGAAAATATGAATTTTCTAACTCAACTGCAAAATACTTTTCAACTTTTGGATCCTGAAGTAATGAAATAACTCAGATTTAAAAAAGAAAAGAAACTGCTATATATAAGCGGAGCATTACTGAGAAAGTTGACAAATTTTCTATTTGTTGTTGAGGTGGGGGGAAAACTAGAAAAAACTAGTAGAAAAACCTGCGCGTAGTGCTGGAAAATTTTATACCATCTAATATGGGAAATGAAATATATGAGAAAATTACTTAAGGATTGTAAGAACCATGATCACCTACCTATTTCCATTTTCATGAATTTACAAATTTTATGATATACATTTGGAACAGAAAAAGTAAAAAAGTTGAAAATACAAAAACAGTGAAAACCAAAGTTAATCTTTTTTTATTTAAAGCTACAAACAGAACTTGTCAAGGGAAAAGTGTTTTGAAGCTTTAAACAAAGTGAATTAACTGAAAAACAAGAACCGGTTTCATTCCGATCAACTCACTGAGACCTCTATCGTCAATTAGCATAATGGTTATTAATTCTAAAAAAATTCTATATCCAATACTTCAAAAATCTATACAATTTTGAGGCTCTCATTGAATTGGTCTCTTTTCCCTACCCGTTTTTGTTGTCCGAACACAACAAATAGAAACAAATGAAACAAGGGAAAAACTTACATGTAATGTCGAAATAAAACATTTATAACCAAGGGAAAAGATTGGACTAATTACAATCGAAAGAAATATCTATAAAATTGGTAAAATAATAAAAATAATAAAATGCTGTACTAATCACAATGTAAAGCTCAAATTTTTTATCGAAAAATTTGATTGTCAAATGTTAAGGCTAAATAAGGGTCAGGTTCGAATGCGTACTTAAAATGAAAATACTTTTTGCTAAAGTAAAAGGAATGGAGAAATAAATGCGACCATTGAGGGAAATTAAGTAAACAAATTGCTACAAATGGAAGGGTTTTGCAATAACAAATTATAATGAAAAGAAACTTCCTCTCTGTAGGTGCTTCTTTTCCAAAGCGAAAGTAGTTATACTATACGGGGCTGCTTCGCTGAAGGTCAGCACATACAGACTACTACGTAATTTGCGACACTTTTACTAAGCCTATGTTCTGAGAAAGGAGGGATTCAGTATTTTTTGAAGGGGGGTGTTGGAATTTGTTAGATGGAAGCGTCTGAAAGACTGAAAAAGAGGGGTGCTGGTAGAGTTGGCCAAAGTTTCGGAAATGGAAAATTTTTGTGTTAGTAAAAAGTCGTCATTTTTCACGCATTCGAGTTTAAAATTCTAGCATAGTATGGTGGATGAATTTTCATAGGATAACAGTTTTTACTGAATAGCAAGCGTAGAACCATATAAACGTACTCTGCAAATGCTCGTGAATGGGCAAATCAATTATTGATATGGCATGACTACATACTGCACAGTCTGCATGTCTGTATGGACATACATGCGTCACCCATTATATTTGCTTACTAAATCTGTAACATTGTAGGTTTATTTCACTACCAGTTAGATATTTAATTGTATCCATTCTGTGTCTGTAACAAAAAGAAAATTCGCTAAGTTCCCAGAGAAATTTCTGGATGCATTTTGCGCGCAAAGTAACACGGAAATAATAATAAAAAAAGTTATAAAATTTGTAATGGCGGTAAAATGAAGCTTCCGTTTCAATCTCTTCGAGGCACTTTGTTTTGCGCCAAAGTATGATGATAATTTAACAATAAGTAAACAAGTCAAAATGTAGTAATATTACGTCCCTACTGGAGTTAAGACTCCAACTTTCACCGTGTTTCACGTGCTCAGTCTTTTGTTAGCTTCCTGTTCCATTCCCCGACGCATCTCACATTTGCTTTTGTCTTAATAGATATCTAGGATTTGAGAACGAAACGGAAGTTCTCTACTTTTCTGAATATTACAAGTGTATTGCTAAGTAAGTAAGGACTTTTCAATGAGATACATTCTGCGAGAGAAGAAGAGGAAGAATGATCTTGTTTGTTTACGTTAGGTATACGTAGGTCACGTGATCTATGCGGTCATCTACTTTATCTGCATTACCTGTTCATAAGTCACGTGATCTTTTAGGTCATCGGAATGCATCTCACTTTCGCAATGAAATTAAACATGGCCAAAGAAAACATATTATGGAAATGCCGCATTTAAAAGTGCAAATAAACAAAAAGACACGAAGTACAAAAAATCAGTGCGAAGAAATCCAGATTATATTTCAAATAGTCAAGTGATTTGTCGACTAGTTGTAAAAGAGTTATCATCAGTCAGTTTATTGGAACAAATCCAATAAGTGAAGAAAAGTGTACACTTGGGAACAGATGCGTTCCATAAGTTTGCATTAATGAGACAAAAAAAAAACTGAAATTTCCGGTTAGTTAAAAAATTCATTTAATATGCAAGTACCGAATAATCTTTTAAAATAAAAATGAATTATTAAAAATAATTTAAAGTTATTATTATCTATCTATCTATATATGTCACTGTGAAAGACCGAAATTGGAGAATGTCGACTTTCACCAGAGAATGTCAAACTTCACCAAATACGTCGGTGAAAGATCGAATATAACATTGCATTCTTGTACATTCCGACTCTCACCGGTGTATGTCGACAATCACAGATATGCTCTGATGTAGGTCGAAAAGAGAGGCGACTGGCTGTTTCCCATAAATGCAGTTGTAAAAGCAAGGGCCTCTTGTGCAATTCGAAGTCTCATAATAGTTTAAGTTGCTGCAATTAATCAGATTTGAATCACATAATTTAGTAAGTTTTTTATTACTATTATTTTATTTTCTCATTTACTGCGTACTGTATAATTAAGTAAGTTTTTTAACTTCTATTATTTTCCTTTCTCATTTTGAAGTATTGTGTGTTTTAAGTACTTGTGTGTTTTTTCGCGACTGAATTACGGAGAAGAAAATATAATATTCTCATATATTCAACATTCACCATTAGTACATGGTGAATGTCGGCATTCACTGGTGTAAGTCAGAAATAAGTGTATTTGGAAAATATTTCGGACATACACCAAGCGACTATGTGAATGTTGACATTCACCGGTGAAATTCGACATTCTCCAGATTTCGGTGTTTCACCGTAACATATATATATAAGCGAAATACCACTGACTCATCCCGAGATTTCGAAAACTATACACCCGACTGACTTGAAATTTAGCATAGTTACTCATTCCACGATGTAGACGCGCACAAAGAACGGATTTTACGTAAATCCTGTCCAAAATGGATTTTTGTTATACCATCACAGGCGACACTAAGTCAAAACTCTTTTTTTTTTGTGTGTGTGAGTTTTGACACTGATTCACTGACTGTTACTATATTTCCCGATTTTAAATTTTAAAAAAATTTACATTCATTTTCCATTCGAAATTAGACATTTCGTCCATATAAGAAGTCTAGGTTCACGTTCAAATAGATAGTGTGCCAGGTGTTAGCTAGTAACATCATATATGCATTAATTAATTACATACATACAATAACGCCTTGTACGAAGCGTTGAAGCCCTCGCGCTTAAAAAGATGCTCGCTCGAAGATGTGTTGAATATCCTCGCGCTGAAAATGTTTTAGTTTTTGTAAGTTTGAAAAATAAATGGTTTGATGTTCGACCAAAATAGTGAATTTTCTTTAAAAACAGACTACAGTATGTATATATTACATTATTAATTGCGCTATATATACGTACATTAACTAATTATACACATATATAATTATAAGTAATGTATATACACGTGTGTTTAAGTATAAAATCATATTACCTTAGAACTACTAATACTGCACCTATGTTCTCTACAGATTAACACGGATTCACTTAAAATTTGCCATGTGCTTTTGATTCCATCGGCTACGTATGATGGGATTGAAATGGGATTGTTATACTGATTTCATTCGAAGCATAAAATAATTCCTCTGAATTTAAACCATTTAAAAATATATAAACAGCTTTTTACGCAAAAATATAAAAATCAACGCATAGGGAAATTATCTTCCCATCTTTCAGGTGATCGATCATCATATTGTTTTAGCACAGGCGTATGAGGAAAACGAAGCATTCATCGGCACACCAAAAATAATTATAATAAATGAGTTTAAAAAAAAACAATGTCCACGTCTTGATTTTCTGTCATTAAATTTGCTAACGACGATAAAAAGCAACTAAGCAATAATTAACAGATATTTTACTCTGAAGAAAATACACGAATAAAACCCAGCAAAAAATATTTAATTTCCTTTCTTCTCAACATTTTTGTGAAATAAAGAACAAAAGGAAGAGTGCAGGAGGCAAGGAGGAAAGGCAAAAGATCATTCATCATAAAAGCGTGGAGTTAAAAATCGGAAAACCAAATTAATGATTTACAAAAGTTTGAGGGGGGGGGAGGGACATCACTGAAAAGCACAGAAGCGAAGGGCTTAAAGATAAAAATTATTTCAAAGGAAAAATCCGTTTACATTTTCATGCCGAGAGAAAATAAGAACATCAGAAAAATAAAGAAAAGGGCTTTGATAATAAGGAAAATAATAAATACGCAGGAGGCATTAAATTGGGACAAGGAAAAGTGGCTGGAGAAGATAAAACGAAAACAAAGCACAGTCATTCATTTTGAGTACAAAAAGCATCTTTTTTCAGCATTTCAGTGTGTTTTAAACGCGTTGAGTGCAATTATTTAGAGGTATTTTTGAATAACGGATCATAATTTATCTCTTGACGAATTGCTCAGAAGGCATCTGTTTGTTCACCAATTTGAAATACAAGCTTTTGAAACAATTCCAGCATTAAATGGAACAACATAAAATACAACATAAAGCAACAACATAAACAACATAAAGCAATTTAAAGACAAAAATGAAATATCTTGGAATCTGATCTTTCAGATTCCAACTAAAAGTATTCCAACATAACATACAGAATTGTTTTTAACGGTTTCTGTTATTTTACCATTTTTTACACCTTCTAATATTTGAATTTTTTTTTTGAAATTTTTAGTAGTAAGCATATTTTTGAGATGCTATGATTTCTATTTAATGAGTTTAGACTTTCCCTTTCAAACAATACCCTTTGACATCTGTCAGTTGCATTAAACTCCGTCTGAAATATTTTCCACTATTCTTGCCGATATTCTTACTACTGCGGTATTCTCCTGATGTATAGTCAGCCCAAGCCCACGAAATTCCTCGTGCCAAGGAGCGCAAGATTACGTCTGTTGTTGGCAACAGCCTTGAGCACCTTACATGTGACAGTGCAATTTAGCTCAGTTCCGCCCCAATTTTGATGAAGAGCACCCCGGATGAACGAGTCCGAGGGTCTCCCCCCCTCCTACCACCAACCTCTCGAGAGGACTTTCTGCATGCCACATATTAGAGTGCCTCCATGCCGCACGGACACTATACACTTACAAACATCCATGCCTTCTCCGGGATTTGAACCCGGGTCCTTCGGCACAGCAGTCAGCGACGCTAACCACTATACTGGTTGGGCATTCTTTTTTTTGTTGTTGTTTTGCTTTTAAATTTTCCGTATTATTTCATAAGAAAATTTTCTGAATAGCATAATTAAATGGTACGTAGAGCTGAATTAAATAGAAAAATAGCTGCAAAGTATACATAATATTCAAAACACTGACTACAAGGCTTTCTTATCTTTAATGCTAAGCCTTCCAGAAATGGAATTTCTCAAAATAAGGCCGAGTTTATAACGGCAATATTTTTAAAGCTAACACTGCAGATACAGAAAACAAATTTTTAAAATGACGAAAATCTCCCAGTAAGCAAAATGCGCATTACACTTAAACACGTCTTAAAAAGTAATAGTTCCATACTTACGAACCTCCCTTTCCGTCAAATTTTAAAAGGATAATACCTCAAAACTCAGTAATGTTGAATTTCGATGACTAATAGGCAGCAATAACCTATCTAAGGAAGCAAATGTTTTTCGACTGTTTGCATATATTTTATAACTAACTGTATACAATGTTTTGTTCTTAACTTACTAAAACATATCTTTTACGGTTAATTTGATCAAGAACCAGAAGAGGACCCTACAAAAAGTTAGAAATTTTACACTTGAAAGCCCTCAAACACCCAGTAATGAAATAGTATTAATGTTACTTCGATAAATTTAGTAACTTCGGAGAACAATAATAACAATATTAATAAAAACCATCTTACCAAGAACTGCCTGCTAAAATTTCCGTAATAATAAGCAGTACAAAAATATTTCATACGTTTTCCTTTAATATTACATATTCTTTCCTTAATGTCATGAATTAATATCAAAACAAGAACGGAACGAATTGTTAGAAAGAAACATCAGAGTAATCTGTTGAGGAATAATTGGATAAATATACCAATAAATAATATTAAAATAATACCATATACGTATTATATTAAAAATGCCTCGAAACAAACAAACAAAAAAAACTATTTATAATGAAAGCCAACAGTTTAAAACAGCGTTCTGCAGTTCATAAAAATGTTAAAATATATACCAACTGCTAAAATCGAAAAGGAATGTAAAGTCATAAATTAGTACATATTGAATGAATAACTCAGAAGAATGGTAAAAAAAGACAGATTATAGGCATTAATTAAACCTTGTCAGCTCCAGATAGTACACGCGTGTGAAAATAAACAGAATTTACAAATTATGTCTATTTTCACGAAAAGTATAGAACCCAATTTGTGTGATCATTCACGACATTCGCCGCTTTCTCTCAAGAGTTGGCTAAATTTTATAAGATGTCAGTTAAAATGAGTAGCCATGAACATTTGGATAATGGAATGAGATGAAGAATTGCTTGTAACTTTGAGGCAGGCCAATCATAAGCGCAGATGGTTACACAGATCAATGTAAAGCCCACAGTCATCGGCAGTTTGTGGAAACAATTTTAGGACATTAGATCAATAACCAGAAGACTTGGACAAGATCGATCAAGATCCATGACAACAAATGAGGATCGTTACTTGGCACTTTCAGCGTGGAGACACAAGACACAGCACTGCTACAGCTTCACAGCTCTCACTTGAACTCTATGCTGCTAATGAAATCCCAGTTTCATAGTATACAGTTCCCGTAAGCTTCACGGGATAGCGCTGTTTGCGTCCCGCTCACTAACACACACAAAAGATCACATTTGTCATGGTGCAGACAACATGCGCTTTGGATCAAACTTCAGCGTAGCACCACACTTTTTACAGATGAATCGAGATTCAGCTTGGAGACTGCTTCTCGGCCTACCCGTATCCGGAAAAAGCCTGAAACACGATACCCTCCCTCCCTCAACAGAAAAAAGGCTCATTATGGTGGTGGAGGTGTAACAGTTTACGCAGGCATTAAGTTGGACAGCCTCTCACTCCTGTATACATTTGACAAAGGGTTCCTGACTGTTTTTGAGGTATAGAGAGAACTTACAGCTTGGAGACTGCTTCTCGGCCTACCCGTATCCGGAAAAAGCCTGAAACACGATACCCTCCCTCCCTCAACAGAAAAAAGGCTCATTATGGTGGTGGAGGTGTAACAGTTTACGCAGGCATTAAGTTGGACAGCCTCTCACTCCTGTATACATTTGACAAAGGGTTCCTGACTGTTTTTGAGGTATAGAGAGAACTTAGAGCCTTATGTTGGACTTTTCAGAGGCGCAGTTGGTCCTGGGTTCCTG
>KK120997.1:160709-204177 GCA_000611955.2 Stegodyphus mimosarum | reverse complement strand
CTCTTCCACATATTAGTTAGCTAGTTGAAGATTACCAGGAAAGTGCAGATATTCGCCTCATGGATTGGCCAGCGAGATATCCTGATCTTAATTCTATACAGTATACTTGGGGTACACTTCTCAGACGTGCTGTATAGAAATAAGATCTATATATTCTACACATACATGTCTGGGTAGGCAATTTCATCTCGCCATCCGCCTCCAAGAACCACTTCATAGTTGAAAACTGCCTTGCTGTATGAGTGGGATCGACTGCCACAGGGACTCCCCAACAGCCCCCTGTCTACTATGCCGTCACACTGCACGATGTATCTGGCTGTGAGAGGGAACCATACTCCATAGTCGGACTCATTTTCAGTTCGATATCATAATGTGGATTTGGGATAGTCGTGCACTATGGGCTTCAGTGATAACCATGCGTACATAAAATAATTTTTGAATGGTACACTGCGAGGGGGAGTTCTGTATCTCCCGTTCTACTGGGCCGATTGACGAAATTCAAATTGCGTTTTTCATGTCTCGTCAAATGTGGACACACTCAAAAACAGGGCCTTGTTACAAAACATCAATGGCATATCAAATTATTGTTCTGGGACTGAGGGCAAATTACTGCTATAGGACCTCAGCCTGATCTTAACTCCTACTTTTGTATTTAGTTTGCTGTAATTAACTAAAGAATTTTTCTATAGATGCAATATAGCATCAATGAGCACTAGAATTTTGTAACAAAAAAGCTGTAAATATAACTGGAAAATTATTTAGTTCATATATATTGATACACTAACAATGTAACAATAACAAAGTCTTGTTTGACACTAGACTATATGGTCGTAAAAGAAAAAAAAGGAAAATGTAGTTTGGTCAGTTAGAAAATCTTCCCTTGGGATGGCACAATCCGCTTGGTTTACTACCGTAGACGGTTTCAGTGGCGCACAGCACCGAACAGCATGTTCGACGCTAATTGCCTAATGATATAAATTTTTGTACGTGAATCTTACTTGAACTGAAAAACGAAGTTTCAAAATTAATATACAATTTCCCGTTTACTTGTATTACATTTATTACCTTTGCATATTGCATTTACTTCTAATATGTAGCCATATTTCTAACTAACTCCGCCCATTTTAACTGGAAATTAAAAAAAAATATATACATATATGGCATTAATCATACAGCACAGAAATGAAAGGCATTTAAATCCATATTATGACACAGAAAAAGTGAAAGCTTTTCTTTTTCTATTCAGCTTCCATTTATATTTTTCAAAACTTACGCTTCTTGAAATTTAAAACACAGAACTTTGTAATAAATACTAGAGTACAACGTTGAAACAAATATTCCTCCAAGAGCCCTTTTCCTTTTTTTTTTCTTAAAATCTGTCTTCTCAAAAATCTTCTTGAAAGGTTAGCAGCAATGGAAGAGAGGTTTCACACCTTGAACTTCATTTTCTGGGGTATTTTCAATCGAAGCTGATAGCGAAATGGCAGAATTACCCTTCGATGCCTATAAACAACGACAGGCGCAAACGCATCTAATTATTATTACGCAAAAATATTGAGACTTGTCCATACGAGTAATACATGAACCCCTAATGAGCAGCAGCACCTTCACACATAAAACAGAACTTAAGAGATCTGAAAAAGTTGTAGAAAGATACGAAAATTCCTACTGAAATTAATCACTGACTAAATAGCTTCGTAGCAATGGAAGTCCACATAGCGACGCGAAAACAATCAGTCACAAATTGTTTTCCGTATCATGACAAAAATCTCCACCGAAGAACTGAAGCTACCCAAGAGATTAGAAGTTTCATTAGAACGGCATTTTCTTTCGACAGAGGCACCTCATTGAAAAATTCTTTGAAGACGGAAGAAGGGGCGGAAAAAAAAGAAAAAAAAATCTTCAGCTTTGATCTAAGGTACTGAGCTCAAAATTCCTCTCTTATAGTTCTTTTGAAACAAACACGAAATGAAGAGGAACGTTAAGCAGTAAAAAAATTGAATGAAAGCTAGGCATTTGTAGTGCCAGACTTAGGCAATATCACAGGGCCGTGTGATATTGCCCCGGGTTTGCCTCGTAGTAATCAAGCTCTCATTTGCGTGTCTTCAAGCGTCTAAGTATCGCCTTTTTTTATTAGAGGTTTCGTCATCATTTTAAGGCTCTGCTATAATTACCGCAGCATTATCAGGCGGGCATTCTTCTTTGAAACTAAGGCATCGTCGAAAGAAGATAAGGGAAAAAATGTGGGAAGAAAGCGGCGTAAAAAAAGGAAATATTCATCGTGAAAATAATTTTGAGGTTGGAGGGAAAAGGAAGAGGTGATATAAAAAAAAAGGGGGAAAGGGGAAAAAAAAGACACCAAGACAAAAAGGCAATTTTAAACAGTTTATCACTTTTATTTTCATCTAAGTTGCGATTCACACACATAACAAGGTAAAACAACCAACAACACTAACCAGTTTGCAAATTAGCGAAAGACTGCGCAGTATATATTTTAAATAAATTACTACTATTTGCAGCATTATAAAATTTACGCAGAAATTAACAGCGCATTATGTATAGAAAAGAATAAGCAGTCAAAAGAATCAGGTGTTTATTTAAACATTCTGGTGTGCGAAATCCCAGTTGGCAGGTATTGTATTAAATTGCTTTTTAAATTTATTGGTACAAAACGTTTACTTAAAGGCAGACGGACGAAATAAAGCCTCAATGAAAAGCTTAATCCTCGTCAAACGACGCGTAAAGTTGGTTTAAAAAATTCTGATTAGTATACCACATGACTTGTACGGAATATTAAATTATACGCCTTTTTTCTTGCATTTCATTTAAACTTATTGGATTGAATTAAATCTACATCGTCGATACCGCATGAACAACAACATAATAAATGCACGCTTTAAAATTCACTATATTTGTTTACCATAGCGACACTCTGGCACTAGCTTCACTTAAGAGCGCTACATCTTATTCATTTTACAACTCATGAGAATGCACAAAACTGTTTTCCGTATCATGCTGGAAAATTATCATGTATATCAGCTGGAAAATTACCTAATTGTTGCCACATGTTCTATTCAAATACTATAATAAATCTAAAACGATGTGTAAAAGAAATTGAACAAACAAACAAACAAAAAAATCGCAGACGATTCAGTATTTCTCATTCACTTAGTTCAGTTCTCACTTCGTGACAAGGCAAAAATACATAAAAACTCAAAATATCTACATTAAAAATTACGAAGTAAATCTCAAAAACTTATTTCCTCGAATAAATTCCAGAATGGATTAAACATGATTTAATTCGCAATAATAAAAGAAGGCGTTACCTTTGTTGTTGCGAAGCTTAGTTTCTCTAGATTGGCAACAAATCCACTATTCTTCTAAGTTTCAAATACAAACAAATATGGTTGCTTTCGTAAAAATAATTAGGCTTAGCCGCACTTCAACAATTTTTAAATTGTTGATAATTCTACAAATATCGCATGCAGATTTTACTAAAGGCATAAAAACCTTAACCGGAAGATAAGAACAACGTAATTCAATCATTTTTTAAAGCAAAAAATGCGCAATTTACCACCATATAAGAATAACGTACGCATAATCGAAAAACTCTCTTCAGAATCCATGTTAAACACGTTTTCTAATTTGTGGGTGGAAAAGGGTCCTTTATTCTGTCCTTACGTAGATGTCACGCAAAAATATCGTTAAATTGCATTCGATAGCTGCCAATTTTCGTTGAAATATGATACCCGAAATTTTTCGCGGTTTCAATGGTCCTTTTTTACTTCGTAAAAGGAAGTAAAAAGAGCCGAAATGTTTTGCCTTTGAACTTAACACTGAGAATTCAAACGCTAGCATTTCGATGGCATTTATCTTGTAGGTGCATTAAATGAAACTGTTTATTCTGATCATGAATGCCTATCCGGGGATTCCATATCTGCGGTTAACCGAGACTCAAATAAATTTGCAGCGTAAACAAGCACGGTTACAAAATGTATGAGAAATGAAAGCAAGCCATAAAATAATAAAATACAGCAGCACAAAAATTTTAATCATTATATCCAAATCAATAAAAATACATGTTTATTCATTATTTGCTATTCAAAAATTTTACTGTTGATTACAAAAAACAACTGCAATTTCATTTTACTAACTAGAGTGAAGGGCAACACAAACATAATACATAAACGTTTTGTAAGACTTTGGTTGAAATTTTTGGCATAGTTTTAAGTTCAATTGATGGTAATTGCTGGCACATGTCCAGTTCTACATATAAGCTACTTACTTCTACATCTTGTTTCGATATCTGCATACGCGATAAATCCCAGTTCATAAAGCTACGCAATTGAAAATGGCAGCAATATTAATTTTGCTTTCTCAAATCACATTTTAAACTCATTTCATGAAACTAAACCTCTAGCAGATTAATTTGGAAATGCAATTTTTAGTTCACTGTGAGCTGAGAGGTCTAAAAATACCTCGTATTCTGCTGAATTTAAGCTGGGTAGTTCTTTGTACCGCTGAATCCATTCAGAACTCATTTAAGGTCATCAGGCACCATCTCTTGAATTGTTGGAAAATAATATTTAAATAAGTCTTAATAATAATAAATTTAATATAAATATGGTTCGAGATATTCGTGAATACTTTTCTTTTATATTGTTCAATTTAAAATTTTGATGTTACTTATATTCTTGAAGCTTTTGCTAAAACTAGTCTGCCAAATATGCCATTTTGAATACTCAGGTTTCATCACCTACATCTGTCGCCAGTAACGAGTTATTGGTCGATCAAAAATACAGCTGTCTCTGCAGGCGATTAAACGCTTTTCCTCGTGACAACCAGCGTATAGCAGGAAGGACTCTTTGGTGGATTTCTTATCTTCAAACACTGGTTTGAAGGGTCTGCATTTAAAGAGTTACCAGTTTATTGTTTTTATAGTGTCATTTAGTACTATTATACGCTCGGAAAAAACTTTCTCGAGATTAATGCGTGCCTGTGAAGAATGCAATGGCTGCTACTACAATCTCTTTGCTGTACCTTTAATTTTAGCAACGGCTTCAGCGTTATGACCTATCACTGGCTTTTTCACCGTCAGTGTACACACCTGCACAGTTTTCTCATGGTATTTCATTTGATGAGAAAACATCCAAAAAATTAAATATTCCACCTGAATGTTTGCTAGTTGGTAGTAGTCTACGAAGAAGAAAGTCCTCCTGATAGTTTCTTAAGGAAAGATAAGAAATAAAGAATCCTTATTCGGAATTCTTGAAACTACTAATACGAGAATCCTCCATTTTCAGCGTGAAATTCGCTAGAAACTGGTTAAGTGTCTCTTTTACGCCATTAGCCATATCTCTAATTCGTCGAGCAAAGGTGTTATTTGACAAACGCGGATAACCTAAGTAGAATATGGTACAAAATATCTAGCAGTAATTCACTTTTCCCTTTGTGATAAAGGAACAAAAAAGATTTTTCTATGTTTCCGTCATTTGCTTAAGATTATCCATAATTAATGGAAATTTTTTTAAATCACCTTTTTGAATTATTTTTTTTCTTGTTTTGTTTCGCTTCCCTCAACTACCTCTTTATCCTCTCTTTGCTCTTTTTAGTCCAAAGGGATATAGTCCCGAAGGACTATTACTTTCGTTTTGCGATTTTGCGTTGATTCACTCTGAATGCCCGATTCACTTTTCAAATTGTTGCCACTAAATGTTATCGCTCTGCATTAAATTTTAAAAAATGAAAAATCTGCATAAATGTATGCATGTTTCTCGCATTGTGATAAAACCTAGAGCCATCGAATTTTGAATGACGTAATCCTACTGCGAATATGGGCATCTGGAAGCCCTAATTTTGAATTTGAAATTTGCTTTATTATCGATTTTATGTTTTGTAACATTTCGACGAATTTCTGAACAAACTAATCAATGGCAACACTGTACGGAAAAAAAAAAAAACATTTTTATCTCCAGCGCACGAGACTTACGGAAATTCTAAAGATATGTTCATTTTAAAACGATTTTGCGATATTGATTTTCAGCTGAATTTTATGGTTTGAGTACGTAGTACATGATATTTAATAAAAAAAAGGTAGCACACGAAACGTTAAAAAAACGCGCCTTTGGACGTAATTTAAAATCTGAAATCTTTCAGATTTTTTTTTTTTGCATTATTTTTTTTTAACAGGAAGCTTGTCGGCTAAGTATTAGTAGGCAATAAAACAAATATCCACATATATAATACTGATATTCCAAATTATACGGTTTCATTCTTTATTTTTCTGTTTATCATTCTATCAACTGAATTAAATTCTTTTGTTTTCGCACGAGGTATATAGCCTTATTACATTGGTAAAGAGAAATACTTTTACTATTTTAGGCATGGAAAAGGGGGGACGTGTTATTGGATCACCAGAGTTCACCAGAGTTAGAGTTCAACCACTGAAGTTAAATTTCGACAGAATCAAACCAGTCTGCCATAATGTAAAAAAACTGTTACACAGATGTTTGATTACTTTACCTATTCTATTTTTAACATAAATATCGCAGAACTCTATTATTAAGAGCCTACAGTCCCTCGCAACAAACTACTTTAGAATTACTCTGCTATTAGGATGTAATGTTTATCTTAATTTTAATAACAATTATTTTAAGTTTATGCATTTTCCCTGTCTATTCTAGTTTCAGCTTACAATTTCCTACCAGAATGTAATTTCAGAAACGCGGCTAATGCAAATGACTAAAGAGTAGTATGTAAGTCGATGTTTCACCGACCTTCAGAGTCTGAGTGTCTGACTAGCGCCCGTTTGCTTTTTGGCTACGTGTCTTTAAGCTATTGCTATGCTCGGCCGTACTTTAGGCCCTTGTTTGGCTTCGCCGATTTAATTAAGATTTAGGGGCCAACTGCTTAGAATCTTGATAGCTTCGGCTATATCTTTCAGTTAGCTTTAATTACACTTAGTTCAGTTTAATTTCATATTCATTTAAGTTCAAGTCCAAGTGGAGGCTTTGCTGTACACTCCGAGTTAGGAGTTGATTGTATCATATTTATTGTAAGAAATAATGGGTAGTTAACCCTTCGTAAGTCTTACATCTCTATTCATACATTTAAGCGATTATTCGCTTATTACTGTTTGTGGGGTTTAAGGGTTGAACACTGAATTAAATAAGTAAAACCCCACAAGGACCAAAAACGAAATAAAGATGTAAAATAAATGTTATAAACACAACTGAAACAACGGTTTTGAGATCCAGGAATACTTGTTTTTAAGAATTATGCTTTGAAGAGTTATCGAACCTCTACTTTATGATTAAAGACTGCATTTCCAATTCTTTTAACTAAGTAAAATTACAACTCTTACCTGCACAAAAGTAAAACATCCAACAGGATGATGAAAAAACTACAACGGCATATTTCTGCGATGAATATTTATTACCATTATGCGATCAGAATGTTCTATTTGATGTGTTAGCTAATCTGAAAGATTTCGTTTCCTCTGTTCTAACTGTTTATGGAAAACGGTTTAAAATCCATTACCATGTACAAAAAGGCATATTAAAACATATATCTTGTACTTGACCTATCCATCATAGTCAGGTTACTAAATATTAAAGAAATACAAATCAGGTCAAACATTATCTTACGAAAGTTTGAACTCAGAATTCTCGCGCAACAGGACACATGTAAGTGGGCGGGATACCCAAAATTTCGCCACTGATTGTATAGTCCTACCACACTATATCTGCAGCTTTGTCCCAGTTATGATGGACAGCATTCCAGGGAATGGATTTGAGGGTTTCCCACCCTTCTACCGCCAAACCACTACATAGAACATACTTCTCGCCAGTATTTCAATACCGTACAGACACTGTACACTTCAGAGCATTCATACATTTCCAACTTTCTTACATGGGCCCAACAATATAGCAGCCAGCATTGCTCACTACTACACAAATCAGAGCTGTCACAACAGAGAATAGTCACTAAACCGGCCTAAATACGTGCGATCCCGACATATTTCAGTTGAGAGGAAAGGAAACATATTATGGGAATCAGAATATTTGTTTACATATGCTTCGTTTCATAAACAAGAAGACTTTATCGGGCGTTGAACTGCTAAAGGAAATGCGAATTTGAATTTCGCAAATTCCCGTTCAGAATGTAATTTCTGGTTATTCCCCCCCCCGCTTATTTTTACTCTACCTTCTGTTCCTTGTTCTTTGATCTCATCAATTTTTATACATTTCATTTTCTTTGAGTGGCTGCGAAGCCCCTGTAAAAGGGCTCCGCCTTCACGGGAGTTTTTTTGGAGCGCAGTTTGGGAACAACTGAATTAAACAATCTATTCCTCTTTCTCGCACCCGTGATACTAACGAGTTGTAACTAATATGAAGTTTCATACTACTAAACAAACAAGCCATGGTTGGAAATAGATTTTGATGCTTTAGATATTTTCACTAAAACTAATAACAACTCTAGCTTGTGGATGATGTATTAGAATTTCGGCAGATTTCACTCAGTTGTTTTGATTTACTCTCATTCACAGTTTGCATTTGTTTTGTTGTGCATGATATAAAATCAAATGATGTAAGCCTCTCAAAATGCTGATTGTGATATTAGAAAGCCCAGCAGTAATTTTAAAATAAATTAACGTCTTATAGTGGGTCTTATAATGGATTTGATGACAGTAATACTAAGCCAAATTGTGTTTTGAACGTTAGTGGCATGAAATTTTACCTGCTCATAATATTTCTTGATATAACGCCTGTAAAAATGTCTGAATCAAAAATATGTAATATTTATGAATTAAAAATTTTAGAAAACAGCATCACTCTACTATAACTTATCTTGTAAATGGAAAAGTCTAGGCGTGAAATTGCTATATATTAGTTTTTCCGTAAAACTTAATATCTTTCTACTAATCTACTTCTGAGCTACTTTCTACTTTCAACTACTAATCTACCTTTTCAGCATTCCTCTTATCTTTAAGTTCAAAATAATCAGTTATTAGTCCAAAGGGGCTTTGTCCCTGAAGGACTATTGTTTTCGTGTTGCGATTTTGCGTCGGAAACATTAAATGCCGGTTCACTTTCCAAACTGTTGCCAAAAAAATATTGCAGTCCTGTATTATATTTGAAGAAATTAAATAATGAAGGAGGTGCATAAATGTATGTATGTTTCTCGCATTGTGATAAAACGACGGTACTTAGATCCATCGAATTTTGAATGACGTCATCCTGCTGCGAATATGGTCGTCTGGAAGCCCAAATTTGAAATCTGGAATTTGTTTATTATCGATTTCATATTTTGTAAAACTTTAACGAACTTTTGATTAACAAACTCAAGGATTTCAAAGCGAACTACCGCAATGTTGTACAGAAAAAACATTTTTATCTCCAGCGCGTCAGACAGTGTATAGGAAATTCTAAAGATATGCTCAGTTTAAAATTATTTTGCGATATTGTTCTTTAACTAAATGTTATGGTTTAAGTGCGAAGAACATGATATTTAATAAATAAAGGTAACACTCAAAATGTTAAAAAAAACCGCCCCTTTGGACGTAATTTAAAATCTGAAACCTTTCAAATTTTCTTTTTTAATTTAGAAAGTTTTGTTCAATTTCTTCAATAACAATAGGCAAAAATAAGCTAATCCTGACATATTAATGCCGATAATACCTAACGTTTTACATAATGTATTAATTATATTATACGGTAAGTATTTATGCAGATTACACAAACATATTGCAGATACACAACTCTTAATATTATCCAAATATTGTGCAAGTGCTTTAGGTTTAACATGTTACCAGAAGTCATAGATACACAACTACAATGTTGACATTAAATTCCTTGGATTACGTTTTTTAACCACAAAACGAAACAGAACTCATTATTCGAAACTCAAATATTTAGAAAGTTCCTGTTTCATAATTTAATAGGAAAACATAACCGCAGTAAAAAAAAATTTTTTTTAAGTTCACAAAGTAAAGACAATACTTAATCATATCCTTTTTAATCCATAAATATTTCTTGCAACATACAACTCAGCAGATATATTCCTAAATGCTACTAAGCTCTTTCTAAAAACTGTTTCTAAACTTTATCTTAAAGCGAACTCATTACTCGACTTAGAGTTGCCATTACGCGAGAGATAAATACGCTGAAGCAAGGATTTCAAAAACATGCCGCTTGCGAAAAATAATGATCTTCGAAAATAAAAACAATTTTAAAACTTTCAACAAGGTAATAAATTAAGCCCCAAAGTCGTTCGGAAAGCGGGGGAGGGATGGAAAGGGGGGCAACCCGCTAACAAAGCACGATATTAAACATCTATTTTTTCCCGACAAAAGACGCTGCTGGAAAAAGAGCGAGCGATTGCGATAAGAAAGGCTTAAAGCGAGCCGTAGGAGCAGAAAACAAGCGAATTTCTCTATCATTAAAACCTAATTAGGAGCCCAGTGTCATTGCATGAAGAATAAGGGCAGCCTAAAAAGAAACAAAAGAGGCTTTAATAAAGGATTCAACCTCCCCCCAGAACAATGCCGGAGACTTAAAAATGTAAAGCGGAGGAATGCCCGGACAAAATCTAGATATTGATTTTGGAATAGCGACATTTTAAGAAGCTTTAAGTTCAACCGATTTTCTTTGTTTTTAACGAAGAGTTTGTAGGTTTTTATTTTTAGCTCATGTCATTTCAACCAGAATAATAAGCATTAGTACATACTAGTACATACTACATCTAAGAGGGAAAAAAATTTTAATTTTGAGCTATTAATCATGTTTAATACCACAGGCTCACATCAAAAGTAAGATTAAAAACCATAAAACATTTTTAATATTCAACCATCCAACGATAAGCATCAAACTTTAAAAAAAAATTCTTACATTTAAAACACAGCATAAATTTTAAAAATAATTCAAAAGCGTAATACTTAAATTACTCGTTCGTTTCGAATTATTTTAAATTCCTTTTGATGAGCCCGCGAAGATGATAAGTATAGTATAACAAAAAAAGGGGGGGCTAGTATAACGAAAAAAAAGGGGGGGGCGGGATCGTTTTCAAAGTAGCCAAGTTCTCAGTCTTGTTAAATGGAAACACCTCTGAGAACACGTAAAATATGCAACACCATGTGGATGATAATTAAACACATAAGTTTTATCGCATGTGAAAAATTTTGAACTCTCTAGTGCGACTTCGAGCGTTCCTTACGAAAAATTCTCTTCCCCCCTCCAGAATACCTTTGACGGTAGCATGGTAGCTGAGATGCATATTATTTGACACATAAAATTGTTATATGAATATTCGCATCTTATAGTTTAAAAATTGTACATTGCGTAAAAAAAAAAAGTGAAGAGAGAGAGATTTTTGTATCTCTCGTTCTACTGGGTCGATTGACGAATTCAAATTGCGTTTATCATGTCAGCGCAACTTAGGCTATATATTAGATTTATATATAACATTGTTCAAATACAGGTATTTTGACACAAAATCGGACTTTTTCTGAAATAACATACGAATTTTTTCCAATATTGCGATTCTATGACTCAAATTATGTCTAGATATTAAATTTTGCAATTTTTGGTGAGAAATTTATGGAGAAATTTAAAAATTTATCTCGGCGGATTTTTTTTTTTCAGTATGCACCAAGAATAATTCACTTATCGAACTTCTTATTTTATAGCAAACCTATTTCCCTTTCCCTTTTTTTCATTGTACACGAATGTAAAAAAAGCTCTCGTTCATACTTTGAAATAATTTTAACAAAGTGCGCAAACCACATTTGGCGGTATTATCGCTTATAACTAAGCCAAATTTCAAAACTCGCCAATATGTAAGTTCATGTATATCTTAGGAAATTTTGAATAAAAGACTCTAATTTCTAACATACGAAGATGAGAATGGCTAAATTGGCTTCCCACGAATATATAGGAACCTATTTTCCTTTCCTTTTTTTCATTGTCCACAAGCGGAAAAAAAGTCATCATACGTTCTTTCAAATCATTGTAACGGAGTACGGAAACCACATTTTCGTTATTATAGCTTACAATATATACGCCTAATTACAAAACGCCCCAAAATGTAGATTCACGTATATCTTAGGAAATTTTGAATAAAAAAACTCTAATTTTTTGCAGGTATGCTTAGAAATACATCTACTTTAAGATGATGGGGAAACTTTTATACGTTATAATGCAAAATGTTTTTCGAAAAATTTACAAAATTACTTAAAAATACAAATTTAAAAAATAAATCATAAAAAAATTGGCGAATTTTATTTGGAATGAACCTAAATTTCGAAATGTGAAAGGAAGAAAATAAATTTAGTAAAAAAAAGAGACATTAATAAATATATATAAAATTCAATTCACATTTAGGAGCTAAAATTTTGAGAGCTAATGTTTTAAAAACTACTCGTGCTGTTTTTGCAAAACTTGGCAGTTTGGCATAATTTGAGTGGTAGAATCGAAATATCGAAAAAATTGGCATGTCATTTCAGAAAAGTCCGATTTGGTGTCAAAATACCTATATTAGAACAATGCCCTATAAAAATCTAATACATATCCTAAGTCGCACTTTCGGGACATGAAAAATGCAAGTTGAATTTCGTCAATTGGTTCAGTAGAACGGGAGCTGTAGAACTGTCCCCTTTTTTTGGAGGGGGCAGAATACCTATTGTTTTATAAACGCATACATAATAAAGGATTAAAAGGACTATAAACATTTCATTTTTAAGCCCCGAGACTACTATTTACTTTATTGTATGGCAACATTTGCTGAAACCTCGTAAATGGTTTAAAAAAAAAAAAAAAAAAAAAAAAAAAAAAAAAAAAAGAGAGAGTAAGCTACAGATGTTTTTAATGTTAAATGACATTTTGTTCTTGCTGTTAATCGACGCGGCATGATTTCATAAAACACTATGAAAACGCAAACTTCATGATGCTAATAATCTGTGCAGTAAAATTAATCTTTAAAACAATTATATGAGTGTGGCAACACTAAAAATGACTTCTTTATATGGAGAGAAGAACGCGTAATACAGTAATTTTCGACCCACGGTTTACGACACTTTCCTGAATCAGTGTTGAGTACCAAACGTAAATTTTGCATAGCAGTGCAGTCTCTTCTTCGCCCCCGCAAAAAAAACTATCATATGGATGAAAGTGCAATGAGTAAGCAAATATTGAGTTGCTAGCGTACGAAATGAACAGGACTTCAATTTGTCTCACGTATAGTACAGGGTGATTCCTTTAGAACTGACCTATTTCATTAGGGTGCAGTTTCGTTAAAAAGCATCCGATTTTTTAATGCGGTTTGCGGCAAAAGATTCAGGAAGGAGGAAAATTTAGTGGTTCGTCCCGTTTTTTGATGTTCAACGCCGAAAAAAAAAAGAAGAAATAAGAAATAACGAAAACCTCGAAATGCTACACAAGGAGGGATGGTTTGCGCCTATAAAACGCTGTTAAAAACTCTGACTGCCATGTGGCCTACCAGACGTTACTAGTAAAGGTTTGCAAAGATAATAAAGATCGTAAGTTACATTTTAATTTTATAACATTTATTTTAATTTCAAAGCCCTTTCCTACCAATTCTTGTTTCCACTTACAACTCCCTACCAGAATGAATCGCGTTGAATGTAAATAAGTTAGAAGAAGTATTTAAGGAAGGTTCAACTAACTTCGATAGAGAGTGCTAGGAATCCTTAGCAGCGCGTATTTGCCTTTGGGCGAAGTCACCCTTGAAGTTGTTACGCTCAGACGTATTATTACGTGCCTTTTGATATTCGCCGGCTAGTTTAAATTGAGGGCCAACTACGTTAGATAACTGTGTTTAGCTTCGGCTGAGTCTCATTTAGATAATTATAGTTTAGTTTCTTATTTCTTATTCTGAATTAAGGCCCGAGTAGAGGTTTCCTGTAAGCCCGAGAAGGGGGCGACTATTATTCTTACGTGAGTAAATAAAAGGGTATTTTAACCCCTCTCGAGTCTACGTCTTCGGTTGTTTGAATTCAGCGAATCAGTTGCTACATAATTCATTAGGTTCCTCGACGTTCATCTTAGACAAAAGAAGTGAGGAACCCTACAAGGTTATAAAGGTTTATAATCAGTTAACTTGCCGCTCCGTGTTGGCTGCAACACTCCACAACGTGTCGGCACAGTGATGTTTCCCAAGAAATTTCCCTAGAAATGTTGACCTTTAATTCGTTCAGTGTCCGCATTTTATCGCTATAGACACGACCCTTCAGGAAACCTCATAAGAAGAAGTCTGAGGACGATAGATCTGGTGACTGTGGAGACTACAAACCTTTGGAAACAATTTGGTATTTTAAGAAAGTCCTGATCAAATCCATACTTTGTTTTGACATGTGGTATGTGGCACCATTATGCTGGTAAGACCCCTCAGCCAGTTCCACATCATCAAGCTGCCCTACAAATTCATTAAAAATGTGCTTGTATTGAATTTCGCGGTTTTCATTATTTCTTATTTCTTCTTTATCTCGGCGTTGCAGATCAAAAAACGGGACGGACCACTAAATTTTCATCCTTCCTGAATCTTTTACCGCAAACCGCATTAAAACCAGATACTTTTTAACAAAACTACAGCTCAATGAAATAGGTCATTTCTAAAAGAATCACCCTGTACTTTCGCTTCACCTTGCATTATCCATCGAGCAATTAATTTTAAAAATTCTATTCGCCTATAATACAATAAATTTTCAAAATCGCTTATTAAATACTTTTTTATTGTAGTTTTAATTTTAGGAACACAGTTGTGATACAGCGCAAATTTTCGTTAATTTAAAGAGGATTTAAAAAATTTTCACAAATATCCTATTTTTCCATAAATGGCGAATGAGTATGCGGATTTTGCAATTTTTTTGCAGTATCTTTTGATTCCTATCATAACTGTCACACTATATTTACATTTTAAATATTAAGAAGCTATGTTCTATAAAAACTTTCCTCAAAATATGATATCATCCTATTCGAAATCCAAACTAAAAGATCCTAAGTTTGGACACACTTCTGAAATACGAAAAAAAGTTTCCCGAAATTACATAAAGTCGACTTCGTTACCTGTGAAATGCAACAAATAATTTCTGCGCCGAAGGATACATTTTTAAAAGCATGCTGGCTAACGAAGAAAATTTTGCATAGGTAAATTGTATAATCTGTATAATATATGAAAGTACAGTCTCCAATTTAATGGTAATCTTGTTCTAAAATAAAACTGTTGAACACGTGTCTAGAATTTTAATGGTTTTTTAGATGAAACTTTAAATTAAAAATGTATAATATAATTTTATTTGGTTGGTTATTTATGTTATTGCTTCGTTTTTGAAATAACAATCTTTCGGAAATTTAAATGTAAATCGGTCCTTTGTTATCATCGCAACCAACCTTGGTAGAAGTCGCCAAACTGAGGAAACCATGCGCATAACAATTCTTCAGGTAGCCATATCGATAACTCTTATATTTGAATAAGCCACATCGCCATTTCAGTACATGCTGTTTTGGTTGTATTAGAAGCTCTAAAGGCAAATTGCGATATTTTCGGTCTTCAGCTGAATTTTGAAATATGCGCTTGTGGGATTGATTGTCTGCAAACGAAGAAAGTTCTGCCAAGTTTTTGAAGGAATATAATATTTTGCAACAAAGGCGGAAATATTCAGATTAGCATTTGATGATGATGTATTTTGGAAAACCAAAAATTTTTTGGTTTTCCAAAATACATCATCATCAAACATCTTTTTAGAAATGCAACGTGAAAAAGTATAATGAACACGTCGGCATTCGAAGTGGCAACTGGTTCGAGAATAGTCATCTACCATTAACTACAACATGAAATTGGATTTTTCCGGTCCTCACCTCAAAGCCGAGGTATCACCGGAGCCCAAGACTAAAATTTGTTACTAGAAAGCATTAAGCTAAAATAAAGAAACTAATTACAATAAAAAGTTAATCCCTAGCAAATTTTGATGTCCGCTGACTGAAAGATGTGGTGGCCTCACCAAAATCTTTATTAAAAACTTAATATAAAATACAAGATACAATGTACGATACAGAATAATATGGAAGACATAGAAGTTGAAACGAAATTATAATTCCAATATAATGCCTTACAATTGTAAATATACTAACATAAAATAGTATAGTACAAACAGAACCATAGTAGCACTATACAAAACATTATTATCAAATGTTAATCATACAAAGTCTAAACATTCCTCATTATTAAAAATGCAGTAATATAAAATGGTATAGTACAAATAATACTGTAGCACTATTCAAACATTATAAGATTACAATCAGAAAGAATATAAACGTTCTTCATTTTGGTATATATATTCAAAGAACTTTGACAATAGGATACGTCCCTTTTCCATCGAGACGTATTTACAAATTAATTCTCAGGTAAGTTGGGTTGGGAATAATTCTCGTCTTTGTTGATTCAAGCTAGGGCAGTCCATTAGCATGTGGAGTGCATCTGCAGTGTCCATTCCACATTGGCACCGACATACTGCTGCTTTCAACTTAAATCTATTTATAAAACATGGAAAACAACCATGATTAGTCAGGAATAGATTAAGAAGAAAGTCACTATAATGTCTTTTATAAGAGACTTTCAGTAATATACGAAAAGTGAAACGTCCTGTTTCCTCGGTTTCCCATCTTGCTTGCCATAAAGTAAGTGCAGTATCTTTGGCTGTTCGAATTACAAAACATAATGGAACTTTACATTGCTTTCTTGGCTAAGTCATCAGTTTTCTCGTTGCCCGTGAATCCACGGTGTCCCTTTATCCAGTGAATTTTTGCTTTTGTAAAGGTTAGTAGTTTCTTTATCTCAATAATCTGAGGATCAAAGATATTATATTTGGTTATAAATTTTATTACTGTCTGGCTATCCGAGTAAATATGTGCTGCTTTGTTATGATTTTTGAGCCAGGAGAGAGCCTCTTTAAACGCACCATTACCATTAACTACAACAGCCAGATCTATATACTGGAGTAAATAAATAATGAGTGTTAATTTTATTTGGGAAGAGTTAGAAATGGCCGGTAAGACTGTGGTAGATTGGAATAATTACATGCGGGAGATATGCAAAACCAAGAACAAAGAAGAAACAAAAACCTATTAGTAAGTAGTTTTGTAAGTTTGGAAGTTGTAAATTCTTTTCCGGGATAAATATGGAACCAAAATTAAAATATGTATCTAATAACATGTTTGATATGAAATAAATAATTTCCTGTGATTTGAAATGACCATTCTTGTTCTTCAAAATACCGCCAGACTGTGCCAAGGCGGTTGCTGTAATACGAAAATACCTGTAAATCTTTGATCCCGAATTTTGCTCTTTTTTCCCGAATACTACCCTAACTCTAATACATAATATGGGTAAAAATCACCCAAGTGCCGATTTATGTATTAATGTGAAAAATAATTTTTTAAATACTTATCAAAAACACATTATATATAAATACTAACCTTATATATCCTATATATAAATGCCCTATATATCTTCTAACTAACCCTACATATAAATTGTTAATTAACTCTATACATAAATCCCCAATTAACCGTATATAAAAAAACCCTATATATCAAAAACACCCAATATTACTTAATTGAATAAATTTAAAATATTTTATCAATTATCAATTATTTAATTAACAACGATAAACTATTTGATTTAACTCAGAATTTTTTTTAAAAAGAAAAAACCTCAGAGATATCCCATATAAATTTATACATAATTTCTGTGCCTGTGTGATTTTAGGTCAAGTGTACCCAAAGTATTCATTAAAGTAATGTGTTCTGTTTCAGCATCATAAGGTCAAAATGGATAAAATCTAATTCTTCTATATGCATTAGTCCAATCATTCCTATTTCTTGTCATTATAGAGGTAGGGATTAATTTTGAAAAGGAATTACCTGAAGTTGAATTCGTTCATTTTCTCCTGCGTGACACTTCCCCCATCGTCTCCTAATATGAACGACATTACATGTTACCTCTAAATTTCCACCGGGATCAATTTCCTTTAGTTTCGGAACCAGCTGCATTCTTTCTCAGCGCGTACTGAAAACCATCCTCTCTAAGTGCAACATCTGGAGAGGATTACATTATGTTCCTTCCTTCGAAAATGGGAAAGAGGGAACCCTAACCTCATTTCCTCGCTTCTTTCGAATAAGCCACATTCACTACCAATGGAACACAAAAACGAAAATGAGCGTCTAGAGAAGGGGGAAAAAATTAGGAAGCCCTTTCCTTTTAATCCACTCGAAAATGTTCTTTCAAAACAACTTAACAAGATCTAGAGAGGAAGGAAAAGAGAACAACTGCAACATTCGAAATCTTTCTATTGTACGATGTGTCTATCTATCTGCTATATGAGTAGGCTGAAATATCGAAGTATTCTCATGCAAATCAGCAGTTCTGTAGCAAATAGATTTAAATCTTTGAGGAGTTTCAGTTCCAGAAAGAGACACAAATCCTGATTGTTTGGTATTAAAAAAAAGAGAGAGGTTTCTTCTTTTCACTATTTTAAGTTCTGTAACTGCTTTATAACTAATAATATTCCACTGAGAGTTTTCATATGGGACGTAGTAGATTTTACACTTTAGCTGTATATACTTTTATATTTTAACTCGAACAGTGTAGAGACATTAGGTATTTTTGAAAGCAAGAGAGATGAAAAATGAGCAATGCCCTCGCCGGGACTCGAAGCACCGATCTCTCGAATACGCGCCGGGCGTGCTGACCACTAAACCACGAAGGTATGCTAAGAGAGCGAGAGATATACCTTATATACTCCCCCTTTATTAGGGCGACTGGGGATTAGGGGACCCAATCGCGAAATCCTGGTGGTGGAGAATCATCATCCACCACCTTTTAGGTCGGTGCCACTGTAGAGACATTAGGTTATTTCGAAACTAGAAGACGTGAAAAATGAGCAATGCCCTCTCCAGGACTCGAACTATGTACCTCCTGAATACGCTGCGAACGTGCTAACCACTACACCACGAAGGCATGCCAAGAAGAAAGGAGTATAATAGTACCTTATCGCTAAATTCATATAAACAACAAAAAGCCAAATTCCAAATATACTCAAATTTTAAAAAATTACCCTATCTTGAAAGTTAACACTTCTGAACGCAACACTTAGATAGATCGAATTTATTAGATTACGACAGAGTTCATTAGGAATATCTGCATACAGAAAAGCATGTCTTTGTTGAGGACATTTCCAAAGAATATTGCCCATTGATTTACAAAAATATATAATATTTATGAAATACTACGTCTCAGGTAATCGTTTCATATATATATTACATTTAGAAAGTCTATTTAATATCAGGTATTTGAAGAGTTTCACTTTCAGTACACATTGAATTTAAAATAGATGAATTCTAAAATTTTTGGTATCTCCTAAAATAATGTCAGTTACCTTAACAAGGCCTTACCTAAAAGTAGCTGAAATTAAAGATACTATTCTAGCATTACGATATTTGAATATATACGTAATAATTTAGAAGTTGTTGACATGGTGATGCATAAAGTATTACTTGCAGCCATGGCCAGTTTAATATTTTTGACTCTCATAGACAATTATTTTTAAGCAAACACAGATAAATTGGTAAAGTAAACGCAACTGCGCTTGAAGAACTACATCGCTACCTTTTAAATTTTTTAAACACACGGTTGAGACATTGGGGTATTTCGAAGCCGAAAGACGTGATAGTGAGCAATGTCCTCGCCGGGACTCGAACCTCTCGAATACGCGCCGAATATGCTGGCCATTACACCACGAAGGCATGCTAAGAAGACGGGACAAATACCTTATTACTCCCCCTTTTAAAGGGCGACTGGGGATTAGAGGACCCAATCGGCAAATCCTGGTGGACAATCATAATCCACATTATTATTTAGTTTGGGCGCCACTGTAGAGACATTAGGTTATTTTGAAACCAAAAGACGTGAAAAATGAGCAATCCCCTACTCGGACCTCTCGAATACGCGCCGAGTGTGCTGACCATTACACCACGAAGGCGAGAGAAATACCTTATATCATTTGAAGAAAAGAAGAGCAACAGCCTTTCTTCTTGTGAACAACCTCAGGCTACTTCACAGCACAGAAGCGAGTTGCAGAAGACAATACACATGACAAAACTAAAACATAATTTAAAATGATTTAATGATTTTGTTTTGGTTAAGGTTTATTTTGATTGGTTAATTTTTAAGTTTCGGTTCCCAAATTTGAAATTATAATTGGTTATTTAGGGTCAGTCATTTTACAATCCAGGTAAAGGATTTTTCATTTCTTTTTTTTCTACTATGACAATTGATTTTGTCACTAATTTTTGTACTGTATGAACCCCCCGCTATTTTTTAAGAAATCCAAAATATTATAAATACATAAATATATAAAAATCAGAAAAGATTTATATTTTAACGTCGTATCAGAGGGTTTGTTACGGTTTTTTACGCTGCTGCTGGGTTTGCAGTTTATCAATCTGCTCTTGGACTCAATCCTGTTACAAGAAGTTTCTTTGTCTCTTTAATTTTAGTTTTATCGCTTTTTCTTCACATACGCCACATAAAATTTAACAGTAAAATTACAAAATTTTTTACAGCAGTATATTTTCAGAATTCCCGATAGAGCGTTAAATGTTGCCATACATTTTTCGATTTTTGATTCTTTTGTTAGTTCATTATATCAGTGTTCAGTTTTAAGAAGATGGCCATTACAACATTTTGGTCTTTTTAACTTTATTAAACACGATTTTCTTCATACTTACCCCACATAATAATCAGCAGTCAAATTACAAAATTTTTAAAAGCAGCACATTTTCAGAATTCCCTATAGAGTGTTGTCATACATTTTCCTGTTCCCCTCCCTCTAATATTTTCTTACCTTCTTACTTCATCACATCAGTGTTCAGTTTTCTTAACAAGCTGACGGATATTGTATCTTTAGCTTTACAACTTTACTATTAAACACCACTTTCTTCACACTTTCGCCACATAAAATTCAACAGAAAAATCACAAAAGTTTTAAAAGCAGCATATGTTTAGAATTCTCGGTACAGGATAAGTGACGTCATTAATGTTTTTCAGGCTTTTCTCAGTTCATCATATCGATGTTCAACTTTTTGAGATAAATGAATTACACGAATTTTTTTGTCTTCACATTATTAGCTTGAAAAGGCCATTAGTCTCGAATAACATTCTTTTTTTTTTTTTTTTTCAAATTATTTTTGCGTCCTATCACTTTGATGTCCGTATCACTTTTCCAATAAAGAGATGCCACAACGTCAGTTAACCGAAGACAAAAAGCTTTTATCCCGTGAAAAACGGCTAAGAGTACACACAGAACAAAATCGGAACAACGAATAATATCGGTCTAAAAAGCAAACGACCAGGAAGATTCAATTCGATCGTCCACTGTCAGAAGAAGAGGGAAAACAAGATCTTATGGACGACATTAAAATCTAAACGATTTCAGATTTTAAAAAAATAAAATAAATAAATAAATAAAACTTAATTTTCATTTATTTATTAAGCATAACTTTCTTCACACTTAAGCCACATGAAAGTCAACAGCAAAACCACAAAATATTTAAAAGCAGTATATCTTTAGAATTCCCGATAGCGTATTAAATGTTACTGTATACTTTTTCTTTTTATTATTCGCTAAGTAATTTCGTTAAAAATAATACATGGCGATAACATTTTGTCTCAACATCTTTATATTTTTATTGTTATGCTTTTTTTTTCAATATTCATTACATTATTTCGTTAAAAATACTACAAGGCTTATATACATTGCATAATAATGGTGGCAGAATTTGAGAAGTGATACGGACACAAAAATGCGATTCAAGACTAATAGCACCTCTGGTGTTTAAAACAAATAATAAATACGACAATTTTCGCAAATGTGTCTGAAATCTAAATTTACAAAACCAGCTTCCTTCAAGAAACTAAAATTATTTCTTGAAATATAATAACACAAATTTAACTTTTATATGAATTGCACGGAATACATCAAAAAAAATGTTTACAGAATTAATTGCAAACTAAATCTGAACAGTCCATTACTTATTAAACTAACAGAACACATAACCATTAATCAGATAACGCTTTTAAGCTCAAACAGCATCTAAATTCGCTTTCAGTAAGCAGCTCAACGTAGATAATATATCACAAGCAACACGTCCTGTCACTGTTATTTACGGTGGTCGAGGAAGAACAGACAGCTCCTCAGATGAGCTAATAAAAGACTCTGTTAAGATTTATATAAATTGTTTAATCGCGGATTTGTCGAACAGCGTTCCGTACTTTGAGGCACTAAGCGTCCGGAAAGCTCTCCCTTTATTAATTAATTTAATTGTTCAGGTGGCGCAGCTCCAGTCTTGGAACAATCGATGGAGGGGAACGCATTTAAGCACTTCAGAGAAATTAGCCTTTGTTAATTTTAATTACTTTGGGCTGATGCTTTGGCCCTGGTTTCCTACCTCTCGAGTACCACGGGACGATAGAGAAAGCTTTTAAGTACAAGAAAGTTATGTGCAATACAGCAAAATAACTGACTCTTCGACAACCGAGATTTGAAAATGTAATATAGCTTTACATTAAAATAAATTGCTTTAAAATAGTGTATGGTTTGAATATTATAAAAATAATTTAGCCGGATAGTACCACATTTACTCGATTAAAGGTATTATAACTGTTATTGTCCGTTACTTTTTTTTATACCAAACACATATATTTCATTATTCCAGAAATATACTAAATATAGAGTACATTTTTAGATAACCAAATGAGGTTTGTTTTAAGATAACTCATTAAAAACCATTTGGCTTCAACTGTGAATTGAATAAATTCTTTGATATTACTTCGTAACTAAATTGGAGACAGGAAGTTAACTAAATTGGAGACTTAAATAAAAAAGTGTTTTCCGACTTACAAAGTAATTTAAAAACAGAACAGAGAAAGAAAGAGAGAAAATATGAAATGATTAAGATTTTAACGTCCACCAGAGGATCTGATAAATTTTTTTTCATGCTCACGCTGAGCACCGCTGGTTACCAAACTGCTCTTAAAACTTATTCCTGCTAACCCATATTTTGTCCTTCTAGCTTTATTATTAAGCATCCCTTCCTTCGCACTTAGGCTATATAAAATTCAAGAGCAAAATCAAAAAATATTTAAAAACTGCATATCTTCAGAATTCCCGACAGAAAGTCAGCGATCGCCATGCACTTTTATATATTTGAGCCCAAGTGAGTCCAAGAGAATTATGATAAAAAAGAAAAAAGTATGTAATTATTTTAATCAGTCCAGCTAGTGTTATTTCATAAAAATATTTATCATTTCTAATTAGATACCTCATGATTTAAATATATTTTTATTTAAATCAATCGATTAAAAAGTAGTAAAAATAATATTTTTAAGAACTGCGTTTACTGCTTTTCAGTCATTTGATTTGCTGCTCAATAAATAAGATATTAAATTAGAAAGCTAAGTACCTTATGCTTTACTGAATGGCAACACTCATATAGATAATAGCATTCCATTTGAGGCAACGGCAACACGTTGCTTTCAGATAGCCAAATTTATGGATTAAAATTCCACTTAATTGAATTCAATCTCGCATTTTTGCCGAATGGCAAGAGACTGGCGTGCTGGAGGTAAAAAAATGGTTGATTTCGGACAGTATTGCCACTTCTCCCTTTCAAACCACTGAGTCTGTTAAACAAAAATTCGTTAAATTTGTATAAAAAATGAAATAAATAAATAAGTAAAAAAATAATTTTAAAAAAAAATCGGTCTTCCAGGTGCCAATGTTTGGGTTGAGGAATATGTGTATTAAAAATTCAGTAGCCCTAGGTACCATCGTTTTCCCACAATGCGAAGCACATACATAGCTACAGATTCTTCATTATTATTACTTTTTAAAGAAATAAATCGGGATAACATCTGGTGGCATCAACTTGAAAAATTATTCGGACACAAAAGTGGCAAAAACAAAAAGTAAGTTTCGACACTAACAGCAACTCTGGTGCTAACAACTAAATTAAATATTTCTCGATTAATTAATTACGTTTCTTCCAAAAGTAGGCAAAAAACGTAAACGTTAGACTCTAAACAAAATAAATTAGAAACTCGCGCCAAGACACACAGGGAATGCTAAACTATTGTTATGAAATTATTACACTTGAAAAGAAAAATTATACGGTATTTCTCCCGCCTTCTTAGCTTGCCTTCGTGGTGTAATGGCCAGCACACTCGGCGCGTGTTCCAGAGCTCGGAGGTTCGAGACCCGGCTTGCTCATGTTCCACGTCTTTTGGCTTCGAAGTAATCTAATATCTCTACAGTGGCGCCCGAACTAAAAACGTTAATGGATGATGATTCTCCACCACAAGGATCTGGCGACTGGGTCCCCTAACCCCCAGTCGCCCTTTAAAATGAGAGGTATATAACGTACTTCTTCCGCCTTCGTGGTGCAATGACCAGTACACTCGGCGCGTATCGAAAGGTCCGAGGTTCCAGTCCCGCGAGAGCATTCCTCATTTTTCTCGTCTCCTACTTAAAAAAATTCTAATGACTCTAGAAAATAATAATACTTTTCCAAATAACAGAATTTAAAACAGGTAATATAGTGCAATTTGGATTATCCGGGTGCGGATTATCCAATTTGTGGATATCCGTATAAGACGGTGCCGGTGCACGTGCCCGCACACTAAATGCTATGCGCCAAGAGTGTGTAAAACCAAATAAACGCAAGTCCGAGCATGCTCTAAAAACTGCTGAATTACGTCTTTAGGCTTATTTCCAACGATTGACTTGTACAATTTGTTTTCCATACGAATAGTCAAAGGCATCGTTAGAACTAAAAAAAATGAACAAAGAACACGTTAGAAGTACTAAGAAAGTTGTTTGAACTTTAAAAGAAAACTTATGTTAACCAAAAGATTTGAACATGCTCAAAAATAAAACTCGCCGAAGAATATATAATTTGAGCACAAACTATTCAAGGAAAACCTTTTCCCAAATAAACCTTCACCCCCCTAAAAAAGTGAAATAACTGATTTTTTAAAGAAATAAACACATGCAACATGCATGAAAACTAAAAGTTTATATTATCCGAGTTTTTCAATAATCCGTCACTCGCTTCCCGGGATAATTGAGAGTTTACTGTATGATGAAATCAATTAATAAGAAATTTCATTAAGATGCTAAGAAGAGGATAAACAAATTTTGAATTTCTCATTAGTTCTACGTCTTTGTAAATTACAAAAAGAATTAAAAAATAATTTGGACCAAAATAAAGAGTTTGACTATAAGAAAACAAAAGCAACGGAGAAACTCCAAAAGTTCACCACAATAAATGATAATAACTACAAAAGAAAACGGAAACCGAATACGTAATTCCTAAGGAGCTGTTCAATAACAGATAACAGAAAAGCTTTCACTTAAGTTTGAAAAAATAAGGAAACGTAATACTGATCAGTGGTATAAGCCGCTTCCAATTTTTGAATGCAAAGTGCTGAATCAGTGATACAAGCTGCTTCTAATTTTTAGATTTTCATTTTTTATTATTGTTACGTCGGAAACATATTTTACAACGAAAGAAATTATTACGATGACGTAAACACGTATTTTACTATAAAAACAAGTGGTTTGAGCATATTGTACTTGTACAACGACGTTGTTAAAACATTTATAAATCTATTCTCTTTTATCAGACTCTTGGTTCTGTCCCCCACACCTTAAAAACATGCGATCTTTGCAATAACACTGATAACAATGCGATAAAAATAATTAATGTAAAATATTCGTCCAAAAGACTTTCACACAATGAAACTTGGATTATAACAATTAAAATTATGCGTTATGCTAAAAATTTTCTTTCTCTAAATAAAATGTGGATAAATTTTAAAAAAAATAAAATATGAAAACCTTTCAACACAAGCTGTTAACTATTAGAGATAACAGTCATTCTGTTACATTTTGCATGTTATTGTACGTTTTAGAATCATTTTTTTAAATTTTACTCGGAAAAAATGCCCCCCCCAAAGGCTTACATACTTTTGCTTTGAAATATTACTTATTCCCTAAGTTGATTTATTACGTCAGTTCCCACAGGTTATTTGAAAAAGTTTTCTGTTCCGATAAACTAGATTTTAAAACATAATTTCTAAACATTTAGAATATTACGTATCGTTTTACATAATGTTTGCATCATTGATATAATATTTGCATGTTTTCATATTATGATTATATAATTTCACGTTCTATATGATACTTACACGTCTTACTTCATTTCAGATTTAGATTTTACTTAGAAAAATATAGCTGCTTTATGTTTACGCATATCTATGATTCTGAACACCAAACGAGTGGTACGCTTACTATAATCTAGTGTTCTTTTTCATTAATTCACTTGCAATATATATTTTATTTCGTAGTACTTTAAATTCCGTTGTCATTTCCTGTTAACTAATTACGAACGAAATTATATACGAAGAGAATATCAAGGGAATACCAAGCCCTTTTCAACAAAAGAACATGACACATCCTGACGAAAAAAAAATGACAGAGGAATTACCGACATACTATTTTAGTTTTCAAACTATGTTGGCAAAACTTATCAGAGAGAAAGGAAAAGATGGACATAGCTGAACAAGGAGGCAAAATAAATAATTCTTTACGCAAAAAATAAATAAGTTTCTTTGTTGTCCGAAAACTTCAATTTCTAGCCACGTCGCAGGGGGATATCACTTATTGTCCTTTCCATCAAGACAGCGCTCCGACAATTTCGTCAAATGATGGAACGCTTTTCTGTTCTATTTCATTTCATTCTTAGAACCTGGATCCGGATAGTTTTAAGATGAGAAAAGCAAATATATACCAGTAACAACAGCATTTTCTTTCGTTCCTCCTCTCCTTTTCGTTCGATCCCATTCCATTTTATACATCCACGAGAAGAAAATACCCCGCCACGTGGAAAATAATTTCGTGCTTCTCCGCCTTTTGTCTTGACAGTTACGCAAACCAGCTGCAATCTGGAGATAAAAGCTACGAATAACGTTTTGTATTAGGTTCGACTTTGTATGCAAGGCAACATAAAAGTATACGAAAAGATACTTGAAGAGTTTGACGGTCTTATCTGGAACAGCCATTCCGTTCCCAGCAAATATTTTTAATTAAAAAGACGGTCTTCCTTCAAAAGAAAAGCCGCTTTTTCACCGCTTGCCTCTTAGCGAGGTATTCCTCCTCCATAACATAAAATTTTATAACTTAATAAAGTATACTTCCAGAAAACAACCAAGGGTGACAAAAATTTAATTAAACTTCGAACAGATTATGATGTTGAAAAGGAAGCAAATACTTTTTTATACACTGAAAAAGAAAAGAAATTCAGCTGCAGAAGAAACAAGTCAGAATAAGGTATCCTGTAACTAAATAGCAACGTCAAAATGCGGATACTGATAGCAAAAACTTGTATTATACTTTAAGAACTACTTACATTTAAAACAAGTCATAATTATGCGATAATATTTATCAAGAAGACAATACTTGCAATATTAAATTTTTAGAACATTAACTTAATCAATCGCATTCTTTCAAAAGCTTTTACAAAGTATTCCACGAAAGCATTATTACTATGACAGTTAGCTTTCGGGTTTTTTGCCACATCAGTTGACTGATCAGTTAAACAATAGAGGTAACAATCTGCTTCACTAAAAACCGGAAGATTTGTTAAAGGAATCAGACCTGCCTCAGGACCAATATTGTTTCCAAATAATAAAAATATTGTTACGAAATTTGCATGTACGAAAATAATTTTAGTGAAATTATACGTAAATTATAGTATCTTTTGCACAGTTAAAAATCACTGCCTTAAGACACGAAGCTCTGCCGGAAAAATATCATTACAAGGGCAAGTCTATTTAATATTGAGGTAAATGGCTGTCTCGCTAAATTACCAAGATGTTGCCAAACTGGTCATGGTTTTGGAGACATTTTAGTCCCATTTCTGTGCAACTCTCACTGGTCCGATCCCTTTATAACTGTCAATGTGTATGCAATTTCGGGAAATCAAAGATATTAGAAATTTCTCAGCGGCCGTCGGAAAACGAAGTCCGGAGAGAGTGTCAGCTTTTCAGTTTTAGTTTAGAACTAGCAGAAGTAGCTGATGCCATTTAAGTTAGTTCGATAGAATGCATCTAACAACAGAGAGAACGATACCGCTGTAATCCTTCTGTAATAACGATGCAAAAAAATACGATTCATAGACACACATTTATCAGTCTGATGCAATATGGAACCCACATAAAAAATTTCGATAGAAAAATAAACCAATTCTCTCTCATTATATCAGCAACAATGGCACGCAGTTTTTAATGATTTTCGTCTTCCTAATCAAATGGTCGTAAAAGCTTAAGTTCTATCCAATATTTCATCTATATTCAATTTTAGTCGATTAAATGTGGCAAAACATTTATCATCATTGATCAGAAATCAATTACGCGAACAAACAAACACACAAACAGACATTCTTTGTATGTATAGATTTTGTAACACTAACAAATTTTTTATCAAAAAACACTAGCGAACAGTAGCAACACTTTTCGAAATAAAGCATTTTTATTTCATACGCACAAGACTGTTGCCACTCAGAAAATGAGTGCGAAAATTAGCGCTTTCAGATTTTTTAATTAATATTTCGAGTGATTAAAGTCGTACGAAGACTGAACTAGTCGAAATGGCTTCCCACGAATTTTTGGAATCGGGAATAATGTATTTAATGTTTGGCAATGGTATTTTTATTTCATCGTAAAACTTAGAAAATTTTATTAACAAACTTTAGGATCTGAAAGCGAGCAATGGGAACAACTTTCAAAATAAAGCAGATTTTCATCTCCAACTTGCAAGACTGTTGCCACTCGGAAAAATGAGGGTGAAAATTATCGCTTTTCCGAGTTTTTAATTAATATCTCTGATTTTTTTTAATTACACGTCGACCTTTTCCAGAACCCATAAACGAATTGCAGAACGTTTGGTGATGATAGCTACAGTAGTGACTGAGTTATTAGTGAACAAAAAACAGACTTTCTCCTTTATATATACACTGGTGTGCAAAAATTAAGAACGAAACGGTTTTTTCAATATAACTTTGTACAAAAGCTTTCCAAATCATCACATTTAATACCGTAAGATCCCCAATACGTAAGGACATGAGTAATGTAAGCAACACTTACTAAAAGAGAAATCAGAGGGATAAAAAGAAACTTTATTGAAAAAGTAGCATGGAGCGCAATGCGACTCAAGGCCGAAACATCCCTGTGATGGATGTCCAGCAAGAAACATCCGGTCTTTAATAGGGGATATGATCTCCCCTGACTGCTAGGCAGGTTTCACATCATTTGTGCATGCTGGATATGTGGTTGTTAATGAGCTGTTGAGACACTGCTGCTCGTTCCTCTTGTAGCACCAATCGCAGTTTCGGAATTGTTACTGGCGATAAGTTACGTGCTGCCACGGGTCTCCCTAGTAAGTTCCGTACATGCTTGACGGGATTTAGATCCAGAGACCTTGCCGACCAATCCATGTGTTCAATATCTTCACTCTCCAACAGCTCTTCGACAGTAACTGTGCGATGAGGTGGAGCGTTGTCGTCCATGAAGAGGAACTGAGGACCCATAGCCCTTGTGAAAAGACGCATGTAAGGCAGAAAAACCTCGTTACAATAGCAGTCCCAGGTGACGAACCTCTTTGGGAGATATGAAGGTCGATTCGGGTACCAAGCATTATGTCTGCTCTAACGAGAACTCCGCGACCTCCAAAACAGTCCCTTTTGATGATGTTGAAGGGGTTATTGCGTGTTCCCCGCTCTGTCCAGATGTGTATGTGTCTAGAATCGCAACTCAGACTAAATCTGCTCTCATCTATAAAGAGTACTCGTTCTCTCTCCAATTCCGGTGTTTCCGGCACCACAGAGAACGCCTTTTCCGATGGGCAGGCGTTAGAGGTACACACCGTACAGGGCGTCGTGCAAACAGACCACCACCGTGCAGTCCTCTGGCCACGGTAAAACGCGATATCGGTCGTCCAGTCACCTGTGTCGTGTGTCTAGCGATTTCTCCCGCTGTCTGCCACCTGTTTCTTCTGGCCTGTAAGGCAATATACCGGTCATCTGCGGGTGTGGTTCCTCGTGGACGACCATTAAACCCCCGGATAGCTGTTTGTGTAGTTTGAAATTGTCTCTAAAGTCGTGAAACGATGCTGCAGCCACACTTGTCACACTGCGGCCTTCCTCCAACTTCCCAATGATTCGACCTCGAGTAAAAGCATCCAGATGTCGTCTAACAGATTGATTATTTGCCATTTCTCGCTGAGGCAGCAACTCGGTGTGATTTTAACTGCTATACGGCGTGCAATCTCTTTGTCAGAAATACTGATCTTACACCGACAGCATGCTTTATACTACTCAGACACTCCCCCATTACGTCTACCTGCATATCTCCGCATGTGCTTCCGTACATCACCTTACTTAATCTCCTGATTGGTCTTTCTGTCCGCTCTGCCTCTTCGTTCAGCTGATATGCTAATTTTTCGACTTCGTCCTTAATTTTTGCACACCAGTGTAGAGAGAGAGATTTAGCACCATCGAAACGGAAAAGTGGTTAGTGACGCCTGACCACGATACCGAAATGCACAGGTTCGAATCCCGAAGAAGGCCTGGATGTAAATTATCTGTCGCTTCACAGTAGGTAAGGTAGCCACCTATTTGGTGCCTCGATAATAAAATGCTTCTATCTTTAGCAGAGACCAAAGAACTAAAATGGCAGGTGCCGCCATTAAAAAAAGTTCAAGTTTAGCTCAGAATATATAGAGTATTGAGAGATCACTTCCGCATCTGAGGCTTTTTTTAGATTGTAACGAGTTTAACGTTCTAAGTAGTTTGAAGTGGTAAATACTAATTGTGTTCTGGCATACTGAGAAGAACTGTACCAATACTTTTGTGAAAAGTTCCAAAACTGTAAAGTGTTTCTCTCAGTAAAAATCAATTTCATCAAGCTATCACCGGTTCGTGGGCATTCAATTTCAATCCATTACAAACCCGTACTCACGTAAATTATGCAGAGAAATTACTTGTTTAATAATAAACTGAGTTTGAAAAGTATTTAAGTCATATCTAAAAGAACTCACACACAATATTGATGTCTGAAAACATTTACATACATTTTTCTATTAATCGTACCTTTTAATAGAAAAACATAACACCTTAATTAATTTCTGTGAAAATGTCAACAACAGCGGCATCGTAATTTTCTTCTTAGCAATTGCCACATCACTAACAAAAATTGTCCATACGTTTCTGTAAGCAAATATATTAAAAAACATGAGCCACCACGCGAAATCAAAAAATCGTTATTTATATACATCAGAGGGATCACATTTCCTTGACGAAATAATATGTAACGCGTATACGAGCCAGTTTTCGTACAAAGACCTCCACGAAGGCATCCCTCTCCTTAGGCAGATTGCCATCAAGTTCTTCGTCATGTTCGAATAAACCGATCTAAAATCTTGATCAATAACCATCTATGTGAGATTTTTAAAAAATATACGAATAATTTTCTTTTTCTCCGATATAATTAAAGCAAAATATCGCATTTTCTACAACCTTTTCTTGAACCACGTGAAAAACACTGTTTAGCGATAACACAAAAGCAAAGAAAAGTTTGATTTACGCGAGAAGTTACATCTTTGGTTATAAGCAACGAAATATTAGCTCAAAATGCATCAAACTCGTGAGAAATTTTAGAAATGTGCTATAAATCAAACTACAGGTAGTCTAAATTCCCTATGAACCAACGTTAAAATACTAGCTGCTTTTTTTAGGTAATACAGTGATCTTTCAATAAATCACATAAATACTGATTTGAGAGAGGTTACTGCATTGGCTTCGTAGTAATCAGAAAATGGTGAATAATTTTTAAAATTCAAAATATCAATAAATCAACAGAGAAAGCAGAGAACAAAGAATATATACATTGTAGTAACTTAGGAATAACACTAGCCATACCAACTGTATAGAAGAAACTAATACTTAAGCTATTACATAACGATGAAACAAAAACTTATGTGGTCATTAATGACTCAATACATTATTATAATTTAAACAGACATAATTTCAAATATGATTTGATTCTACCTAACAGAGATTTATAAGGGTACACATTTGCATGTACACTGTACCTCTTTTCAGTGAAATGATAAAGAAATTATGTACTACCAAAGCAGAACATGAATCAGCTTCCATTTAAAAATCAAATTTTATACGAGGATAATTAATCAAATCCATAATTCTGCCACCTTATTAGAAAAGGCTGAATTTGATACCATAGACCAGTGGATCGTATATTAAAGATGTGTGGTGAAGCAATTTTTGATACTAAAAGGTTTGAAATTCTCAAAATCTTGTCGGTTTTGGTTTATTTGATACACGCGCTTTCGGTACTGCCGATTGCAATAAAAAAGATCTAAATGTTATAGTAGTGCCATATACAAAATTTCAGTGTTATACTGTTAATCATTTTTTAGTTCTGCAAGATACATACAAACATACGTATATACAGACGTCTCTAAAGACGGCTTTTGAATCCCTTTGAAATCCATTTCACAATCCGTTTTGGAAAAGAGTGTCCTTAATTCTGTGCTCACGTACAGATGTCACGCAAAAAAGTCGGCCAAATGGATGCGAGGCTGTTCAAAATGGATGTTTCCGTCAAAATATGATACCAGAAATTTTTCATGATTACAATACTTCCTCCACTTCATACACGACAGCAAAAAATAACAATTAATTCGATTTTAATTCCAGAATATTTGGGAAAGAGAGTAAAAAAAAAAAAAAAGAAGAAGAAGAAATGCTGAAAATATTGAAAGTCACTGCTTAAATCAATTGTCACAGAGCATTCACAATGCATAATACACATTCACTTATAAGGGGGAAAAAAGCCTCAAATAACAATATTGGAAAATCCATTAAGCAAATCTCGACCGAGCCAAGTTTTCAATAACAGCAAAAATGGAAACCATTCAAAGCTAAGACGGAACATAAATCCCTCCAACGACGCGAAATGATTACACGAGGTAACAAGCAACGAGTTCCTAAGAGCCGACAAACACAGGGTCGACACAAAAGCTTTCCTACTTTATTGCCTTCACTTTAATCGAACTCGTATCGTATCGGCAGAGAAACTCTCATAAATTATACGTGTTTCAATAACCATGTAAGTATAACAAATGAATACAACTAGCTGGAGTACGGCGATGCATCATTTCCAATCCAATACTGCAACAGCCCGCGTTAAAACGTGGATGGATATAGGCGGGCAACAAACCGAAGACTCTTCCTTAAAAAAAGAATCCTTGCTATGTTATCCCCTTGTAAGGGAATGGGAATCTTTTGATAAGGCGGCCTAGGAATTCTGGATCGGAAAAGTAATTACGAAATCAGGAAGAACAATAGCATCCTGACGTCAGAGATTGGGAGAAGGTGCTATTAGCCGGGATATTGAAGACGACCTAAACTGATAATGGGTCATTTACAAAAGAACCATGGGAAGAAAGCTTTGTACCAAAAGGACTAAAAACTATCATATATCACATATTGTTTTCTGAAACAAGAAAACAATTTACTTTCATCTAAAACGCGCCAATCTTCTAAGCTATAAATTTTGCCTTTTTTGCCAAATTATTTTGGAAGGTAAACCTAAAATAATTATTCATAATTTCCAGTTTGCTGGATTTCCCTACTTGAAAATAATTTTTGTACATGTCAGAAATGAATACCCCTTAAACATTGCATCTGCAATTTGCTAAAAATATGTAGAATTGTAGTAATGTGTATACAGTGCATGCAGGAAGAGGGAAGAGTATCTGTACGCAGGAGCAAAGTTAAATGAACTGCTACGACCAGTCAAACTTAAACGTCATCAACGTATCTGATTAAAATAAAAAGATAATAACAAATTTTAATTCATTAAGCATACAAATGTCTTTTTTTTACACTTAAAGATAAGCTTCCATATGCGACAGCAAATTATCTTGTTATCCTAAGTTCCACACAACTTCTGCGCCATAATCCATATATGAATCTTTGTTTTTCCGCAAAAACTCTAATCGCAAAAAGAATTTTTTTAACTGTTTTTAACTGTATTTGGTGTTTTATGTTTCTAAATTTTACAATTTTTAATGAAGATGTTTTGAGTTTTTATGTATTTTTGCCTTGCAGCAAAGTGAGAAGTGAATTGATTGAATAAGAAATATATCTCCAAATAAATTCGAGCAAATAAGTTTAGATGAAGTGCAGCAAAAAATGTCAGTAGTTTAATAAGCTGCACAAGTTATGCGGTGTCCAAAATGTGGTGTCCAGTACAAAGTCCAGGTGGTGTCCAATACAAGTCATGTGGTGTCCAGTACAAATTAAGTCATGTGATGTCCACACCAGATTTTTCATTATGTGGAAGTCATGATCTCTCTACTCTCTTACTCTACTCTGAATTTTGTTTTCTTGAAATCGCAGATTATTTTAAGAAGACGTACAACTCCATTAATTTAATTCAGTTCAAATCAAAAAACAAACAAGAAAGTACAGTAAAAAATACATTTTCACTATTTCAAACACTAGCAACAAGTTACATGTTCATTTACGGACGGGAAGCCCAAAGCAATTCACTTTTTCCGCTGTTCCTAACTGAATAATTTATTACAAAAAAGGCTTTCATCAGAAACTATTAAAGTTACACACATGAAGTGAATTTGTGTCAAGACGATTTAATTGCACTGTGTAAACAATCATTTTCAATTTAGTTATTTTCATAAGAAAATCCACAAATTCCAATTCATATCTCAATCAAATTTATTTATTTACTTTTGCATGGAAGCAAGTAAACGACTCCTTACACTTTACATGTCATAATTTTATGTGAGTATTCCATATTTCACGAAGACGTGTCAGGACTGTGTGTTCGGTGCATACTCTTGGCGAACATATTCGTGAGTTAGTTGAAGTCCTGATCTTGAACAGGGAGCTGAATGTTCTGTGGTAGAATATTGTGATTCAGTGGTAGAAGAACTGCAATTGAAAGGGATTTAAAATCCTCTTTTATTAAATCACAATTATGTACAACCACTTCCCAACTCGGGAGGCATACAGAAAGTAGAGACCGCACTTGGGTCAAAAAATGAACAATCAAATAAATTTAAACTAAAGCTAAATAGAAATTAAATCAGTCGTTGCTCACAGAGCTATAACGCGCGGTTGGGCTCTAAACTAAATGGTGCGTAGCAAGATTCAACTAATACTGACGCACTTGGAATTACTTCAATAAGCAATCACGTAAAAGCGCTATGGCTTAGAATTTAAATGCTAGCTAGTCAGGCGAACGTCGAATAGAGGGACCGTGGTCTGAGACTAAAAGCTCTCTCACACTGAGAGGTTTCTACCTCCGGTTTAAATATAACTTGTCTCCACTTCAAATTAGCATAAAGCTGAAAACGCGCGCTTCTGCTAACGGGAAGTTGAAATGAGAACAAATAGAAAAGTATAAATTAAAATAAAACTTTGTTAGTTTAACTAAAACCTTACAGACTTAATGCCATTCTTAAAGGTAATTGGATCGCTACAAAATTTGTAATCAACAGACTACGTTTACTTGAAATTAATAAAGATCTGAAAATAATTATTTAAGAATTTCGACGAAGTAGACAAATTTAATTACATTCTAAATTAAACAATTATCCGTATTAAAGCCTACAAATATAACATACATATTTCAGCAAAGATAAAATATGTTAATATGTTTCATATCTAAATGTTCGTATTTCGAAATACACAGCTCATACAAAGTAGTAAATTATTACGATATTTCTCAAAACACTTTTATTATCAGGCTTATTTCTTACAAAATAGTTATCAATGTCCGTAACTTAATGTTCAGACAGGTAAAAAGGATTGAAGAATAACACACAAATATCTCGAAATAACTAATTTTTAATCATACAGATTAAAATTCTAAAACATTCCTTAAACTTCTCTCAAATTTCAAAATTTTAACGATCTCAAATAAACTTCTGTTTGAAAAGCTTGAAGCTAAGATGTTTATGGAGGCTGAAATAAAAGATATTCTTTATAAAAGTAACACTAGCACTACTGCACCATATTTAACGAGGAATGTACAGAGAGAAATAGAAAGACAGTTAACTCATTAGTTGGCGTAAGCACAAAGGACTCATAAACCGCTTCTAAAGCAAATAATACTTTTAATTAATTAAATCCAGGCGGAGTTTCGCAAGCGAAGCATTAAATAAACATGATGCATATGAGAAGTTTTCTCATTTGTCCTACATGCTATAAAAGTTACAATATTAACGTTCATAAAACGGACAGTGCTTGTTAATCTATTTCTCTCTAATTTAATTCTTTTTGTGTCGTTCTATTTCATTTACGTAATTTCGGTTACTGCGTGATTGAAATTCACAGATATGAAATGAGATTTTACGTAATTAATTATATATAGGGGAAAAAACGTTTCATAAATTACTGCTTGAATGTTTATTTGAAAGCCCTTATCAACTTCGTTTTCAACGGAGACTATTCATCATGTATCAAATGTTGTTTCCCGATATACCATTCTTAACACTTGTAAGGTTTATTATACGTTTTCTAACAGTTATTTTAAGTTTTGTATCTTTCCTATCTTATTCCAATTTCAGCTTATAATTCCCTGCCAGAATGTGAATTCAGAAACGCAGAGAATGCAAATGAGAATGAGTACTATTTAAGTCGTGACTTAACCGACTTCAACAGAGAGAGAGAATCTGATTTCCTGACTACCGCGCGTTTGCCTTCTGGCCACATCTCTCTTAGATGTTACTACGCTCGGCCATATCTAGGCCCTTGATAGGCTTCGCCGATTCAATTAATACTTAGGGGCCAACAATTTAGATTCTGATAGCTTCGGCTATATTATTTAAGAGCTTTAGTTAAGCTAGTTTTAGTTCAAATTATTAGTATTTAAGTTCAAGTCCGAGTGGTGGCTTTATTGTAAAGTTCCAAGCCGAAACTGATTGTAAATATATTGAATAATAAAGGGTTTTCAACCCTTCTCAAGCCTTAAGTATTCTGTTCACACACTTAAGCGATTATTCGCTTGTCAAGTGTTCGTGGGGTTCCGAGTCAGAACTACAGATTTAGAGAGTTCAACCCTACACACTAAACAAATATTTTACAGTATCAAATTCATTGCAACATTTAATGTCATTTTTAAAAACAACGTTTAGCATTTCTAGCTCTTTAAATGCATCCCTACCGTGTTTATCAATCAATACTATTACTAAAGACTTGCAGTTCGATTCGGGTTCGAATACAATACGAGAGCTGAATGTATTTTTTTTAAGCCCAAAGAAACGTTAGCTCAGAAGGGCTATTAACTTCGTTTTGGCATTTTGCGTCGATTCACTATAAACGACAAAACCAGTTTTCAAATTGTTGCCACCAAATATTATTGTCCTGTATTATATTTAAAGAAATTAAATAGTGAAGAACGCGCATAAATGTATGTGCGTTTCTCGCATTGTGATAAAACAACGGTAACTAGACCCGTCAAATTTTGAATAACGTACTTCTCCACCCGAATATGAGCATCTGGAAGCTCAAATTTGGAATTTGTTTTACTATCTGTTTCATATTTTGTAAAGCATTTATGGGTTTTTGACTAAGAAACTCAACGATTTCAAAGCGAACAATGGCAACACTGTACGGAAGAAAAAGAAAAAGAAATTATCTTCAGCGTGCGACACTGTGTATCGCAAATTCTAAACACACACTTTTGCAAAAAAATCGAAACACCATGAAGGAAGTGGTTGTTTTCGATGAAATTGAATATGTGTGTAGCTCATACACAGATAGTAAAATGATTAAAAAATCAAGGTCATAGTACCTGTTCACGGCTCACGATCACCCAATGAGTGTTCAAATTAGCAGTTGGTCGAACCGCCCCTGGCCGCGATGCATACTTGAATTCGTCGAGGCAAGGAGTGGTAGAGATACCTAATATCATCTTGCGACACATTCTGCCAGGCATTCATCAGTTGTCGCTCCAGATCTGCGATATTTTGTGGTGTCCGAATTTGGCGGCTTACCAAGACCTAGACATGCTCGATTGGTGAAAGGTCTGGTGACCTTGCTGGCCAAGGAACATTAGCAACCGCAAGGAGACAGTTCACAGATATGCGAGCGGTATGTAGCCTGGCATTATCATGTTGGAAAATGGCCCCAGGATGACGTGCCATGAAGGATAATGCAACCGGCTACAGGATGGTATCAACATATCGTTGAGCTGTTAAAGATGTACGGAAGGTGACTAAAGATGATCTGCTATCATAAGAAATAGCACCCTACACCATCACATGAAGGGTTATGGATGTATGTCTTTGGACCGCTGGCTCCGTCCTCTCCAGACACGAACACGGTGATCATTTGCTTCAAGAGTGAAGCGGCATTCATCACTGAACACTATACTATGCCAATCTGATGGCAGCCATGATGATCGGCTGCGACACCACTCCAGACGACTCCGCCGATGTTGTGGTGTCAAAGGCAAACGTCTTAAAGGCCTCTGTGAGCATAATCCCGTCTCAGGCCAGTAGTGTATCTGTGAGATGGTAGACGGTACCACGCGAGGTATAGAGGTGGCTGTAATGAGTTGAATAGTCGACAATGATATCATGGAACGGTTAGGCCCTGGTGAACAACCATCCTATCTTGCCTCGCATTTGTGGTCCTTGGCCTTCCAGAGCCTTCATTTCGTCGGCAGTTTTCTTGTAGCAACCATTGCTGAAAACATCACAGCAGTGTCTGTACGCTGCAGGTAGCGGTCTATTGCTCGATATGACCACCCAGCTTCACGCAACCCTACAGTGCGACCATGCTCGAAGTCGTTTAGTTGTCTGTAGGGTCTTTGATATCGTCGTAATGGCATCTTTACGGAATTACAAATGGCAGCAACAAAAAAAGATAAATTTTCCGCCTCTGTTACTGGTTTTATACTCTGCGAATTGCGCGCTATGATCGCAATTCCTGTTCATTTGCCTTGAAACTTTAATCATTTGAATGTTCGATCAAGATGATTTTGCATACCAAATTTCGTCACGATCGCAAAAGTCCTTCTCGGTGCTTCGATTTTTTTGCAAAAGAGTGTATATGCTCTTTTAAATATTTTGCGATATTGCTGTTGGATTGAATTTTGTGGTTTAAGTGCGAAGAATATGATATTTAATAAATAAAGGTAACACACAAAACGTTAAAAAAACGCCTCCTTGGGCATAATATAAAATATGAAAGCTTTCTGTTTTTTTTCCCTCCTCACTGTGTATGATTTTTCAGTGCTTTAATTTTATATAGCAATCATAATTCCGATAAAGCATTTGAAGACTTTACCTCCTCTACAAAGAACAGTATAACGTATTTTGGTACTATAAATCTGCTACGACATTTAAACAATCTACATAAACTATCGGGTTTTTTTTTCCCTATCGAAAATTAAAATAATGATTATATGTTGTATGTGTATTATAATTCATTAAGCACGCTTGTTATAATCTCGGAAAATTAAATTTCTTCTATTTACAACAAATGCAATTATATATTTTTTCACTTTTATCATAATTTAAATCCTAATATTCACTCTGTGATTATTCATTTTTAAAAGCGAACTTTTAGGCTTACAGCGATTTTCATGCCAAACGGATTTCCCACAAAGCAATTAAGAATATAAGAAAAGCACTGCTGCACTGTACTTAACACCGCATTACTGCTATATAATTGCTTTGGCGTCAAGCAACTTCAAGAACAAAGTTCGAAAAAACTTCTTATAATCGACATTTGAAAAACGTTTCAGCTATTCGAAAATGTAGAAACATAAATGCTGTGAAGTACGGTATTTTGCTACTTTACTCCAAAAGTGTAATGTAAAAAAAATTGTATTTTAAAATAAAGCGCAGTGTTACAAAATTACGGTGGCAAACAAAAAAAGAAAACAATTTTAAAATGGCGAAGTTTACGAGTAATGACCCTTTAAACTTGTTGTTTCCCACATATTAGCGCATGTCTTTCTCTTACACTTATACATGCTTTTGTGGTACTAGATCCTTTCTACTTTATACAATAACAACATTATAAATTTTTGCAACTGGTATGAAAAGTGTCTTTCTAAAATTTATGCCCCATTTTACTATTGTTCTTGAACAATAGAACAACAGCAAAGTGCTGTACTAAAATAAATAAAAATGCAACACTGAAGAAATACAACACCATTTAACTTGTTGCGTGTGTTCGTGTTTGTAATGGACTGAATGCGGTCAGAAACGATAATAGCTTGACAAAATTTATTTTTCCAAGAGAAACATTTTACAGTTCTGGAATTTTCCCCAAAAGTACTCAGACAGCTCTTTTTTGTAGGACATAGCACAATCAGTAGTTACCACTTCAAACTACTAAGAACGTTAAACACAATGCAATACAAAGCGCATCTAAGGAGCGAAGCTAGCACGAAGATCTCTCAGTACTCCGAAGTCAACTCTGAACCAACAACTGAAAACTGGTACTCTCTCTGCTCTTACATAGTTTCCCCCAGCCGTCGAGAATTTTCCAGTACCTTCGACTTCTCGAAATTGCTGGAAGGCATACTCATTTACAGTTACATAGAGCCAGATACGGTTATAGTTAGTTATAGGATTCACACCAATTACGGTTATAGAGCGATAACAGCAAAATATCGCCACATGGTCTCCACATTTGGCAACTTTGGACGATTTATTGCCAAATTTGGTGACAAAAATTAGCTTCTAAAAATCATCGCGATTTGGCCAAACTGGCGCCAATTTAACGTGATAACCGTTTAGCTCAAAGTTAAATGAACTTTTCCCTGTAACTTTATTTTTCCGATGAAGCTTCACTCTCTTCAAACTTTTCATGTTGCATTATGTCACATTACACAAAATTCGTAACAAATTCTTCGCATACACGAAATGATATCATAAAATTATTTGTTACCCTATTTACAACTCATGTTAAAAAAAAATCCGAAAATCGCTTTCGTAGTATTGCAAATTAACTAACAGCAGTAATACTATCAAATAGGCACAGAGTTCATTAACAATCGAACACGTAACGACTCTGTAAAAGAATTTTAGGGTACTGTTTTCCGTATCTCGCTTAGAAAACTAAGATACACAGTTAAAATATTCCAACAAATGAATGAGTGCTGTTTAAAGCAATTGAACACAAAACTAAAGTTACGAATTTCTAACACTGGCCGCTTGAGCAGATAACCACCTAATATAGTCATTATAAAAAAGAAAAAATACATATTATGATTTTAATAAGCACATCTATTTTAAATTCATAAAAAATTATTTTAATTAAATACATAACGAATTAAATGCATTTAAATTTAAATCAATCAGAAAAAAATATATATTATTAAGAACTGCGTTTATTCATTTTAAACTGATTAATTTGATAATCAATAACAGGCAATTTAAATCTGAAAGTTAAATATCTTTCGCTTTGCCGAACTAGTGCGCGGAACAAACTAGTGCGCGGAAGATTAAAATATTTTATTCCTGACAATGATAATACATTTTTTTTAAAAAAATCGCTGAGTTTTCTGACTAAATTTCAAGCAAAAACATCTTACACTTCCCCGATTGGCAACCATTTGCTTTTAAATCGCCGGGCCAGTTATTAAAAAGTTCATTAAATATTAAATTCGCATAAAATATTTTAAAAAAAAGAAGAAGAAACAAATTCGAAATTCGGGCTTCGAAGAGCACATATTCTGGTGGAGGCTTGAGTGTGTTAAAAAGTTGGCGGCTCTAGGTACCGGCGTGTTCCCACAATGAGGGAACACATACATACATACAGATTCTTTCATTATTTAATTAAGACGAGAATCTGACTGCACATCCTGGTGATAAGTCGTTACATTCGCACACGTGAGAGAGAACAGAAAAGACATGCAAAAAAGCGAAACGATAGCACATAAATTAGCAAAGAGTAATGGCAATATCAATGTGATAAGGAGACTGGACTTGTTTCAAGAGTTAACTCCTACTCGCTTCTTTGGCAGTTCGTAAATCAATGAATGAAGCACGAAGTTACAGTGGAAAAGATATTAATCAAAGAGGACATTTTGGATGTTGCTCCCATTCGGCACCTAATTTATTTACCCCATACCTAAAGTGTAACATTCGGAACAGTGATTAATATGTAGAGATAGAAATCCAACTTTCTGTTTTAGGCTATCATCAGTAACTCTAGTTTAATGTCTGTAACAAATATCCGGTCACAGCAGTTTACAGATATGCTATCTTTTAGAAATTTCGAATGCAACTAAAGCTTTCAAAGATGCTGCTAATTGATTACCGCTCTCTAACACACAAAAGGATGAATGACTATGAATTACATAATGGTGTGCTTTTCAAAACATCTTTCGTTTTGCAGGACTCGCTTTGCATTGCGACATTCCACACCGAAAGCAAAAGCAATTCATTGGCTCCTATCAATAGACACTCGCAGTGATTGTAAAGGCATTTGTGCCAACGAAAGCATGAGGGCTGCAGCTTGTTATTAAGAATTCCTCACACCGGTCGCACATGCGCTGCCCTCCACATAAACGCATTCGCACATAATCATCTCGTATCTGGGGCAACAATGCGCCCTATGGATGGCGGGGGGGTTAAAATTACCGAAACCCCTGTCTTCTCTTAGTCCGCCTAGACGACAGAGAGAGAAATAGATAGATACCCCTTCATGACATTGTTCTGAACGATCGTGGATCGACCGTCAAAAGAGGAATAGGGAGGACGAGGGGTGGACGAGAAGGCGCAGATGACTCTGCGAAAAGGGTGTTCTGTGACGGTTAACTGAAGACTTGGAAGCTTTGGCATTAATGAAAGGCTTCTCTGCCAAATTGCCTTTACACGAGAGGAACATGGAGGCTGCCGAGGAGCCCAAATTAGCGGATATTCCCCAATCGTCGGGCTTCCCTTCGCGAATAGAAGGGGATTAGAAAGCAAAGTGATTGAATTGTTGGAATGGGAATAAGACACGGAATTTGCACGTACAGAACGGTTAGAAGTAAAACTGAGGAAACCAAATATTATTTAAAAACGGAAAAAAGCTATTTTGCGTCATACGTGATATAAGTTACAGCCGCAAATTAATAACATTTTAAGGACACTGAAAAAGATATATTTAAGCCAATTAACTCTACAGAAACTATTAGTCGCAGTAAATATGCTCCTCTCCTTAATACAGCATTCCTTAAAAATACTTTTTGTCAATTAAATCTCGATATGTTATGAAGAAGATGATAC
>KK120997.1:131473-160663 GCA_000611955.2 Stegodyphus mimosarum | reverse complement strand
GAAATTTCGTTTTAAGGTTATACAAAACTCAATTTTAAATTTGCATTGATTTCAAAGCAAATTTCTACATATTTTAAGCTAATCTTTACTTAAAAATATAAAAATCCTCCTTTCGCTGAAGTTTAGTAACTTAGGTAGACAAAATAAAAATTAATCATTAGTTTTAAAAAATGCAGTATGAAAACTCATTTTCTAAAGCATCAAAACCATAATTTACTAATAGGATTGTAAGCTTTATCCTAAGTTCATTAACAGTTATTTTAAGTTTTGTATCTTTCCTATCTTATTCTAATTTCAGCTTACAATTTCCTGCCAGAATGTAAATTCAGAAACGCAGTTAATGCAAATGAGAGAGATTACTATTTAAGTTGTGACTTCAACGACTTCCAGAGAGAGAGTCTGATTCCCTGACTAGCGCGGGTTTGCCTTTTGGCTACGTCTCTCTTTGCTGTTACTACGCTCGGCCATACCTTAGGCCCTTGCTTGCTGCGATTTAATTAATACTTAAGAACCAACTAGTTAGATCTCTGACAGCTTCGGCTATACCTTTTAAATAGCTTAGTTAAGCTAGTTTTAGTTTAAATTATTATTATTTTAATTTCTAGCCCGAGTGGCGGCTTGTGTAAAGTTCCAAGTAGGAAGTGATTGTAAATATACTGCAAATTAAAGGGTTTTAAACCCTTCTCAAGTCTTACGTGTTCTGTTCACACACTTAAGCGATTATTCGCTTGTTAGTGTTCGTGGGGTTCTAAGTTAGAACTTTAGATTTAAATAGAAAAACCCCACAAGGTTTAAAATTTTTGTAAGTATTTTAAAAGTTAGAAAACACAAATATCGTAAGAAAGAATTGGAGTCTGATTTTAGCATGCAAATTTCATTTTAACGCTTCAGACAATTTTAATCAAAACTATAGGTTAGGCCTAGTATTTTAAAAATTACTCATCCAAAAATTAAAAATACAAAGCATAATATCTTACATTTAAAATTCAGCTGTTCAAAATAATAAAGCCAAATGGTAGAAAAAAAATTTCCTATAATATTATTTCATCAGAAATTAATGCCACTTGAAGAATTTAAGAAGAATTATTCAAGACGTAACTGTGCATTTACCCTCGTTCTTCTTTCAATAAATATTTCGTTCAAATTGACAATATTTTCTGCCTTATCGGAGCACGAAATCTAAGAAGTGAAAATACTAAACCCCTCGATTCGTCATAAGACTCAGAAAGAAATGAACTGGAACTAAAATTCCTAGTTAATGAATTGACACTAATGAATCTCTAATTTTTAATAGCTATATGTAAAACTAATTCACGAAATAAGTGAATTTTTAGATAATTTTAGCGAAACTAAAATTAAAAGTATGCTTAATGGATCAATAATAGTTAGCGTTAAAAGACTTCTTCCCGATGCTTAATGCTTTTAAATTTTAAATCTGTAAGCTCTTTTAGTTTAACTTAAATTAGCAACAGCTCCGTGATTCCTCATTTTAATTTGTCGTATCTACTCGTTCTCTTCTAAATTGTTAATAGTAATTCATCTGGACTGTGTCTTTCTATTTCACGCTTGCTGATGTAATTGTGACAGTTCGCATACAATCGTACACCCAGAATTTAAACAAAGAAATCAAGTCTATAAATATTATTACTACTTTTGCGCAGCCCGTTTTTCCCTGTTTCGCCTTGCTGCTAAGCACGCAGAGTTTGCTTTTCGCTCCGTTCTTTGTCTAAGAAGATGTAAGCTATGTAAATTCGTGGGTGCTACTGGCACGCATGAAGCTGCGTGAATCTGTTTACACGTATCAAGGCTTGTTCTATTACAAAAATTGATTTAATTGTTTAAATCAGTGGCCATGTCTGAAAGCTTTTCTTCTTCGTTCTCTCATCTTAAGTATCCGCGCAGCTGTTTTTCGAATCATCAAGTCATCTACTGATATATACTACTGTCATCTACATATATACTAGTAAATATTAAAATATAATGACAAAAATAAAACGTAACCGATACTTTTGCAAAATTTTAAAATTAAAACCAAATTTATGGAAATTGGAAAATGATGGAAAAATTAGATAACTCGTGGAAAAAATTTTTCTTTAATATGGTGTATGGTCACGTCGGGCAGATATGCATATACCTCACATCTTGATTTCATATACTTTACCAAAGTATCGATCAAGTCTTGCGGAACTGCACGTCACTCTTCTAAACGCGCACTTTTCAGATCCTTGGAGGCGCCGTAAGGCATCTCACACATACTGAGGCTGGTTCAAGTCGGGTGAGTAAGGTGGCCAATCCATTCGAGAGAGATTTTCTATTTTCAACTATTCTGACATCATATACGCTCAATGATATCGAGCACTGTCCTTCACTAGCAAAATCTCTGACCTAACAGCACTCCAAAACAGTCTAACTTGGAGTTCCAATACCTTGTCCCACATCTCCGAGCAGTTACAGAACCTCCTTGAAAGATCTGCAGTTCAATGCGGCCATCTGCCGTGATTCCTTCTCCAAACTATTAAACTGAGTTCGTTGCGTGTCCAATCCTAACACGCCTCAAACCAGTGTTCAGACTATATCTGGACTCCTCAGCAAACAATATTCTGGCTCAATCGTCTTCGCTGCATTGAAAATGACAACGGTGCAGGTTTAAACGGGTCCCTTTCGAAGCTGGAGTGAGTGGGACACAAACCATTAGTTTTTTCGCATACAGTCCAACCTCGTTAAGCCTTCGTGCAGAAATAGAAGAGCTAATTCAAGTTCCTGTGTCAGCCTGAAGGTCTAAAACCAAATTTCTATTAGTCTCTTCACGGTTTCTTGGAGGCGACAAATGCTGTTGTTGGAAAGGTGTTCTGATGCAGTTTTTACTCATGGTCACCATTGGTCAGGCTGTCTATCAACTGGTCCGATGCTTAAAAACTGGCTCCAAACACTTGATATGAGACTTTGGGGGTTATTCAAATCTTGGGCGACGTCCACTTGCATTTGAATTCCCTCCAGTCTACCAATTATTCGCCCCTTTTGACCTTCACTTGATGCCTTTGAGTCACAACTATTGTATACTGAGCACTCTCAGAACTACATTCACTTTAAACAACATTGCACACCGGAATTCCAACATGCGACCATTGTGAATCACATTGTCAATTATCAAATTTGCATATTTCCGGCGCTAACTGTACGCGCGGAAGTGCAATTTTGTGTTCAATTGCATTTAATTTACATAAAAAACTACAGCATTGGGCATTGGCTGCAACATTAACTTAGTGAGCATATTTTTTCTCATTATCCTTTAACTTTTATGACCAGTGCATTAGACACCTGAATTACTTTCTCATTTTTAATTTAAAGAAACAAATTTGCCAAATATTTTCCAACTTTAATAATATAATAATATTTAATAATATAAACATTCGAAGTAGTAATACAAATAGCAATATCAAAATAACGCTTTCTCACTCCCGATTACTAGCAGCAGTTTTAATTTCCTATACAATTTTTTCCTAGGATACAATAATCTTTTCTAAAAAATGTTTTATAATTACTTATATATATGTGTGTGTGTTTAAGATAAAACAAAATATGATAACCGCTTTAAAAAATAATTGGCGACCTCAAAATTAACATTCTAAATTTAATGTTCTCCCCCTAAATTCATCCTTTCTCCTAAGTTCGAGATCAACGTTTTAATGCAGATATCTCTTGCACAATTAAATAATTGTAAACCATTTTCCATTGAATCGCCAAAAACAGCGTCTCGCGTTTCAAATTGTTGCCACTAAATATTATTGTCCTGTGTTATATTTATAGAAATTAAATAATGAAAAATCTGCATAAATGTATGTGTGTTTCTCGCATTGTGATAAAACAAGCCATCACCTAGAGCCACCAAATTGTGAATAATGCAATCTTCACCTGAATATGGGCATCTGGAAGCCAGAATTTTGAATTACTATCGATAAATTTTGTTTCATTATCGATTTCATATTTTGTAACACAGTAAGAAATTTTTGATTAACAAACTCAACGATTTCAAAGAAAGCAATGGCAACACTGTACGGAAAAAAGTAAACATTTTCATCTGCAGCGCGCGATACTGTGTATGCGAAATTCTAAAGATATGCTCATTTAAAAATTATTTTGCAATATTGCTGTTGAGTTTAATTTTATGGTTCAAGTGCAAAGACCATGATATTTAATAAATAAAGGTAACACACAAAACGTTAAAAAAAAACACCCCTTTGGTCGTAATGTAGTTTTTTTTCTCTTAGTTTCATTGTAAAATCTTTCTTCTTACTGAACTGAATATTTTACAGCAAATTAAACACTGTAAAAGCATTAGGTATCTTTTGAAAGCAGGAGATATGAAAAACAAGCAATATCTTCGACGGGACTCGAACCCTGGATCTCTGGAATACGCGTCGAGTATGTTTCCAATTACATCACGAAGGCTAGCTAGAAGACGGAAGAAATATCTTATAAAACGTTTTAAAAACATGAAATGCTGCGTAAAAATGCACACTAAAAACACTCTAAAATGAAACCCGATCCAGTGCATAAACGTAAATTTTATAGCAGATTATAGCTGGCATTTATAACAAATTAATAGGAAAGGGTGTTGAAAATTTATGTTAAACAAAGTGAGATAAGAGTTTAAGATACTCGGTTTGAATTTGCATGATGGAGTTCGGCAGCAATTTTCAAAACTCAAAGGCAACAACCTCAAGTTGGCTTAAAAGGCAATTTTTGCGTCAATGTCAATTTTTGTTTTTAAACTGAATTTTCAATTCTTCTTCCTAATGCTTATTCTTACAGATATAATGGCCTAATATCTTAGAAATGTAGGCATGCGATAAGCTTAATACATATTTCTTTGGCACCATTTTTCTTTCATGTCAAGATAATAAAATTCTGGCAACTATCAGAGATGCTTTAGGAATGCAAGAACGTCTTTAAGACTAGGAGGGTAATAACAACTGAGTTATCTTCTAGTGGTAAGTGTCAGCCCGAAAAAGCGTCAGTATTATCTCCTGCTTGCAGCACATCAGCCACAACAGACACTTCATCTTCAGAGGCAGGCGATCCATCTAACTTTATTTCGAGTAAATAACTCCAAAGCTTTAGTCCCTAATTTTCTCACTGCAGAAGAGTACACTTGAGACAAATCAATCGATTTTGCTCAGGTTTTAAACTACTTAAAACTATTATCAAGTTAATACTAATAGGATGCTAATTAATTTAAATAAATTTGAAGTTATTTAATTTTATTATTCATTTAATACTAATAATGTTTCAATCAACTGGAAGAGTTACTCAACTCAATTCATTCTGGTCATTTCAAATGGACGTTGAAAAGTAGGAACAAACATAAAACAATTAAAAAGCTTTAATTATAATCTTGAACACAAAAAATATATATGTTGCTTACGATTATCATTTACCATATTTTATGTAAACCATAAAAGATAAAAACTAAAACTTAGGAAAATTTCGATTATAACAATATTATAGATTCGATTCAAATTATAGCTCAGTAGTTAAGAATACTGAGTGCTGGTAGTTCGACGCAAGTTCTTCTGGCACCTCCCTACACTTAGGTAAATAGCCCTTCGTCGTTTTTAAATAAGCAAACAAAGAAAACTACCGAGTTTTTCTTGATATTTTCGGCTTCTCCGCGAAAGTGCGAATTGAGCTTACTCCTGTTTTTTAGTTAATTTCAAGGCATTAAGTTTTCAGTGTCCTATTAAATTCTAAAGTTCTCATCCAACTTAAATAAAAAAAAATAGTGTTCTCCCCCTCCATTTAAAAATACACTTCTAAAACGAAACCTTTCTTATAAGCGCAGTCTATTATTTGAAAAATACATCCTCCACTTTTACGTTGAATGATGACTTACTTACATTGTTTTCACCTGAAAGTGCGGTATTTAGCTCATTTAATTATCTTTCTTGTAGAACAGTTCCAATATACGAAGTTGATCTTGGTAAGTTTAATATGTTACTTAAGTAAAACATCTTATTTTTCGTTAGAAAATACCTTATCTCATTTGGGTTATCTCATGAGTTAACTCATTTGGGGGTCCAATTAAAACTCCAGCTAACACAGTTAATTCCTGTGTATTAATTTATATTTTAAATTTCTCTCTGTATCTCTCATTAATTCTCAACTGTCTCATTAATTCTCAGCTCTTTAATTAGCCCGAATGGTCTCGAAACGGGATTTTGCGTCCGTTCAATATAACGGCATATCACGTTTGGAATTGTTGCCACTAAATATTACCACCCTGAGTTATTTTTAAAGAAATTAAATAATGAAAAAACTGCATGCATGTATATATTGTTCCTCGCATTGTAAAAAAAACGACGGTTCCTAGGGCCGTCAAGTTTTGAATAACGTAGTCCTCCCACCCAAACACGTGCAACTGAAAGCGCAAACTTTGAATTTCGAATTTTATATTTCACATTTTGTAAACGTTTAATGAATTTTTGATTAACAAACTCAACCATTTGAAAGTGAGCAGTGGCTACACTGTACGGAATAAAACACTTTTTTCTCTAGCGTGCGAGAAGGAAATTCTAAAGGTATAGTGTTTTTAAATATTTTGTGAATTTGCTGTTGAATTGAATTTTATGTGGCGTAAGTCAGAAGAACATGATATTTAATAAATGATGTTAACCCACAAAACGTTAATAATAATAATAATGTTTTGCAAACCATCCTAATAAGAAAACTGAACATTGATGAGACAAACAGAAAAGACTGAAAAAGTAAGAAAAAATTATGCCAACACTTAACACTAGGGAATTCAAAATATATAGTGCTACGCTGTAAAAATTTTGTAATTTTTTTTGCTGAATTGTATACAGCGTAAGGGCAAAGCAGTGCTTAAAAATAAAGCTAAAAAGTGAAAAAGAAATGGATTAATAGAAGTCAGTATAACAGCAGACTGGTACGCTGCGAGCTCAGCAAGAGCGAAGGGGGGGGGGGGAACTTAACAAACCTTTTTGGAAGAAGGTTAAAATCTGAACCCTTCCAGATTTTATATATATATATACTCCTTTTCAACTTTTTAAAATATCTTTCTCCTGCTTCAAACAATACACATGTGAAGAAATAGAACAGTATCCGTAAGTTTGATGGTGACCAGATCATAATAAATTTAAATATGAAGATATATTACGGTAAACGGAGACCTTCAGTTGCATTTGATTTTAAAAAATTATCTATATTTACGCTATTTTCCCACATAAGTGATGATGGTGATCACTGAATGCCAACTTACTGACCATGACATCCAGTGATCGTCAAGTTTTTAAGTCATTAGTGACAAATAACCTTGACGAACACTGATGAGTTTCGGTTTAATTAATTCTAATTTTAAAAGCTACTTTAATTTACTATACCAGTGTCTTATGGGTTAACTCAAAGTGATCATCAATCTGTAGGTCACAAGCTACGAACAGGATTACATTTATTGCACAATCGTACGTTAGTGAAATATGGTTTAATTCGAGTTACCAGTCCTCAATCGATCGGTTAATGACCAGCAGTCTGACAAGCACCTGCATACTTTGATTAAATTTTAAATTTTACGAAAATCTATCAAAAACTTTACTGCACAGAAGCACATCAGTGACCTCTATATTCATCGCGAGTTACTATCAATAAAATCATCATTTCTGTCAAGGATATTGGTCATCCTTCAAACAAATATGAAGAGCAAGTTCAAACAAATATGAAAAGCTAGCGCAAGTAGTATGACAGCTATGGTCGATTAAATCTGAAGAGCATTTTGGTGATTTTTTTCAAAATTCATTTTAATTACGTGAACTTAAGTGAAATAAGATTGAAAAAAAAATTCATATCTCACTTGCATTATACATCTGGCCCCTAAAAGAAGAGATAACCAAATCATCCGGACTTTCAGATCATTCAGATGGACTGTAGTTCCTTTCAGTACAATTAAGACTTTAGTACATTAAAAGTAGCTAATTATAATATTTATGAATAAAGATATATCTGAAGAAGAGTTTTAGATTTTACAGCAGATGAATTAGATTACAAAATACACCAATTAAAATCTCGAACAGCTTTGATTTGGCTTATTTTATTGTGGCAAAGCCTCGATGGCTATCTGCCTAAGTCTTTGTGGAGGACTTTCTAAGGGGACTGGCTCGTATACATGTTACACATGGGGAAAACCATGAAAACGCTCATGCAGCCAGCCCGTTCGTACGATTACGTTATAGGTATCATCATCATTATTATTAAAATCATTCAGTGCGCATGAGTTCCTCGCTGCCATATTCTTCAAACATTTGGTAAAGAATTCAATTTTTAGGAGCTTTCCTTGTCCCCCTCTATAAAATCGGAAGTGAATATTTAACGTTTCCTCCCAGAAACATCTTTCTTTTTGTGAACCATTTTTAACAATATGACATTTTTATTGCGTTTTTATTAAGGCTATTTTTTTGCATTCGCTCTGTAAGTCGGGTACGAAAAAAGGAAAGATTTACGTGTTCGGTCAAATAAAAATTCTTATCTTTTTCCAGCGTGTCCATTTCTCTTTCAGCGAATTTTATACTTGTCTGCGGAAGAGTGCTTTTTTATTCGGGAAGACCCCTAATACTATCTATAAAACAAGGGCATTTGCACGGTCAGATGGGTCGCATGTACAAAGAAACATATCCTCCCCTTTCCCTTCCCTTACGCTTTGTAAACCTCAACACCGGCGAAGAAACGAAAGACAAAGTGCGGGACGCACCAGCAAGCAATGGTAGAATAAAAATCTCGCATCCTCCCGGCCACTCAAAGTTTTAGAAGTGTTTGCGTTGCAGTTTCTCGGAGATTTTCGAAAGATGCATTTTACATCGAGGCGCAACATAAATTGAATTTGCATTGGGGGGAAGGAAGGAGATCTTCCATAACACTACCGCGCGTAGGAAGAAGATGGAGGGAGGGAGGGAGGATGACTACAAAGACAATATGAGGAAACGGAGGAAAAAAAAACTTATTCACGTATTTTAAAAAGCACAAATGCACTTTAAGAAGAAAGGGGAATTTGTTCGCTTAAAATCCAAAGGATAAGCAAAGGACGATAGAAGAAAGCACACATTCGAATGCTAACCGTGGAGGCAATTTATTGCATGAGAAAAGATTCCACCTCCAATATCAATATGTACTTCGGAAGGCACAGTCCGTCGGGGATAGAATGATATTGTGTAAAGAAACTTCAGTAAGAATAGCAGAAGTTGTTGGCTACTTCCTTTTTTCTTTTCTTGTTGGACCTATATTGGGGAAGGGGAAAAGAGAGAAATACACGCACAAGAAAGCTCCCTCTACGGAGTATGAAAAAGGATGTCTCAAAGAATAAAGGGTCACACATAGAAGTGCTCTACAACGCATCTGGCGATACCAGTAATTTTTTCAGGTATTAATAAAATCAGAAATAAAAAATATTTATAAAAAATTTTAATAAAAGAAATAAAAAGTAACAATAAAGAAGCTTTTAGATTTTACATTACGCCCAAAGGGGTGTTTTTTTTAAACGTTTGTGTATTACTTTTATTTATTAAATATCATGTTCTTCGCACTTAAAACATAAAACTCAATTCAACAGCAATATCGCAAAATAATTTTTAAATGAGTATATCTTTAGAATTTCCGATACACAGTCCGGCGCGCTGGAGATAAAAATGCTCTTTTCCGTACAGTGTTGCCATTGCTCGCTTGTTAATCAGAAACTCAGAAATGCTTTACAAAATATGAAATCGATAATAAAACATATCCCAAATTCGGGCTTTCAGATGCCCATATTCGGATGGAGAATTACTTTTTTTTAAATTCGATGGCTCTAGGTACTCTTGTTTTATCACAATGCGAGAAACATACATACATTTATGAAGATACATTTATGAATATATTCTTCATTATTTAATTTCTTTAAATATAATACAGGGTTCTAATATTTGGTGGCAACAATTTAAAAAGTGATTCGCCGTTTATAGTGAATCGACGCAAAATGCCGAAACCAGATTAATAGCCCTTCTGGGCTAACGCCCTTCGGACTAAAAAAAAACATACATTAAAAACGAATTGTTAAAAACAGTGACACGAAACAGTTAACAGATTACATATGGTCATTTTTATTCTAAATCGAAGTCTCGTAGAGACTTGTGCATGTATTTAATAAAGAAAAAACTTATTTATTCAAGACGAAGTTATGCATTTATTTCAAACAGTCGCTTGCGCAGAAGACTTGCAACAAATATTTCTTTCAAGTGGCACCACCACGTTTTATTTTGCTAGGACTCCAAATCAGCTTGCTGAAAACACTGTTCGCTCATTGGTGTTGAAAAGTTGCAAAACAACCTACTTTTAAAGCACACAATTACGCTGTCTACAGTAATATCAGTATGGCAGTTTCCATCAGCTTCTAAAGTATTCCGGTCCTCAAAAATCTTAGCACAAAATGTTTAAAAGGAACACTTATTTGAAAGTAGTTAAAAAAAAAAAAAACTGAAAGGTTTTAGATTTTTAAATTACGTTCAAAGGGGCGTTTTTTTAGCATTTTGTCTGTTACCTTTATTTATTAAATATCATGTTCTTCGCACTTAAACCATAAAGCTCAGTTCAAGAGCAATATCGCAAAATAATTTTAAATTGAGCATATCTTTAAAATTTCCTACACACAGTTTCACACGCTGGAGATAAAATTGTTTTTTCTGTACAGTGTTGCCATCGCTCACTTTGAAATCGTTGAGTTTGTTATTCAAAAATTCGTTAAAGTTTTACAAAATATAAAATCGATATTAAAACAAACTCCAAATTTCAAATTTGGTCTTCAAGATGTCCATATTCGCAGTAGGATTACGTCTTTCAAAATTGGATGGCTCTAGGTACCGTTGTTTTATCACAATGCGAAAACATACATGCATTTACGCAGATTCTTCGTTACTTAATTTCTTCAAATACACTGCTGGCCACCCAAATTGCAACACTAAGAAAGACAAGAGATATCACAACAAAATTTATTTAGTAGATAACATGTTGACCAAGTATCAAATGATTAAATTTATAGACTTCTGTGAAGTGTGGTTCCTTCTAGAATCAGTAGCCAGAGTAACCGCCATTGTTGGAGATCACCGCTGCCACACGCCTCGGCATTGATTCAAAGAGACTTTGGATGTGTTCTTGGGGTACAGCAGACCAAGCAGCTTCCACACGTTGCCAAAGTTGATGTGGTGTGGCAGCTTGGGATGTAATCTGGGTCAATCGTTCAGCAACCATGGACCATATGTTTTCTATCGGCGAAAGATCCGGAAAGCGAGCCGGCCAGGGAAGCAGTTCAATCTGGTGAATGACGAAGAACCCTTGGACAATGCGTGCCACGTGTGGTCGCGCATTATCCTGTTGAAATATGACTGTGGGCAAGCCCTGAAGGTAAGGAAGGCTCCAACAACTCGGAGATGTAGCGCTGGCTGTTTAAAGTACCGGCAATGCGTACTAAAAGAGTACGAGAGCGATATCCGATACCGCCCCATACCATAATACCCAGTGCAGAACTAGTGTGCCGGTGCATAACGCAGTTGTTCAGCATCCTCTCTCTCCACGGTGTCTCCAGACTCGAATCCGACCATCGTGATGTTGCAGACAGAAGCGTGACTCGTCAGTAAAAACAATTTCATTCCACTCTGCCGTCCACATCCTTCTTTCATCGCACCATTGACGGCGGAGACGTCTGTGGTTCTGCGTCAAGGATAGACGAAGCAATGGACGTCTTGCGGACAGACTACTCTGCAGTAAACGGCGTCGAATGGTACGCGCAGACACTGGATGATGCGTTACAGACTGAGTGTGCTGTACTGTGCTGTGCTGTGCTATGGTTCGTGATGTGACTGAGCGATCCGTCACTGCCATGCGCACAATGTTCCTGTCATCACGTGAAGTGGTGCACTGAGGTGGATGCGAGCGAACACGTCGGTCCGTCGTACCCTCCTGCATCCAATCGTCACATATCCGCATTAAAGTTGTTTGGTTTCGTCCAGCACGACCACCGATTTCCCTGAAAAATAATCCAAACTCTCGGTAGGCTACTATCCTTCCTCTGTCGAACATGAATACTTGATCAAACGATGATCGCTGTTTACTACGAGGCATAATTGATCGGGTTTTTTTTTCTTTTTGAAAAAAACCACAAACAAAAACACAATTGCCGAACTTGAAATCGTCGAAAACTCAAAGCCTTAAATAGCGCTTTGAAGTGGCGCCACAGGCGCGCGTGATGTGTGTCTGCGCTGAAATTCTAATCATTTGCATATCTCACCTCCGTTAATGCATGATGTAAATTTCATGTTATTTGCATGCTTCCTTCAGGGTGTTGCATTTACGGTGGCCAGCAGTGTATAATTAATATTGGTGGCAACAATTTGAAAAGTGAAGCGCCATTCAGAGTGATTCTACGGAAAATCGCAAAACGAAAACAACAGTCCTTCAAGGACAAAGCCCCTTTGGACTTTAAAAAAAATAAATAAATAAAATAAAATGCAGTCACTTTCCAATTAATATCCGCACGCACACTTCCTTCAACACTTCTGGAAGTATTTATTGAATACCTCTTTAACATCTAGTATGAGCAGTAGAATGTGTCGCATTTTACAGCTGTCTGAAAATCATCTTGCGAAGAGAGAGCAAAAGCCTCAGATAGCTAGAAATTTTGCAAGTACGGTAGCTGTAATGTAATCTTCTTGTGCTCAAAATGTAATTGTCGATAGATGCATTACTTCTGTTTGTACTAGAACATGAAGTAGTCATCATGTATCCAAGATCATGGATAAATAATACTTAATATATTTCTTTTATAGAGCCCAATAACAGCCAAATTCTATCACTGCATGCACTATAAGGTATTTTCTCCCTCCTTTCTGCATCCCGTCGTGGTGTAACCGTAACACACTCGGTGCGTACACGAGAGCTCCAGGTTGGAATCCAAGAGAGGGCATTGCTCATTTTTCACGTCTTAAGCATCAAAATAACCTAATGACTCTACAGTGGCGCCCGAACTAAAATATGGTGGATAATGGTTCTTCACCACCAGGATTTGGCGATTGGGTTTCCCAATACCCAGTCGCCCTTTAAAAGGGGGGAGTTCATAAGGTATTTGCTCCCTCCGTTCTGCACGCTTTTGTGATGTAACAGTAGCACACTTGGCGATAACACAAGAAGTCCACGTTCGAGTCCCGGCGAGGGCATCGCTAATTTTTCACGTCTCCTACTTCAAAAATCCTAATGACTCTACAGACGTGACATGAGTTTTCAGTGATATTTTTTAACAAAAGAGTGTTTTTAAAACTATTATACTGCACGTTTCCTATAGTACTGAGTTTTAAACTTAGCTGCAGTTTTACAAGTAAGCAAACTTCTTTTACACATGGTAAAAAACAAGTCTTGGACTGTAAGTAATGAACTCGAAGATGTAACAAAGAAAATTTTAAAAACCTAAGTAAAAATAAAGTATTTTGCGGATAAATATTATCAATAAAATGTGAAGTACTGTCAAATATTCTTATTGCAATGAAAAACAACAATGTAACAAACTAAATTTTAAAATTATAACTTACGTATAACAGAATTGTACAATCCTCTCACTCCATGCAATCAGATAAAAGGATACTGGTAATATAGTTAAGTTTCTGGTATAACCATATCAAAAGGATTTCCTTCCAAAGAATGAAATAAATTCCTGATTCCGATCAGAACTATTTCAAAATTGCATACCACAGTCGATTTCTATTCAGACTAGACAGCCACAAAATGTGAGATATGGAAGAAAAAAGGAAGAAAAACCCAAGACATAAATCCGAGGGGTTTTGAGATCGTAATACCATTCGCAGTTGGGCGAAAGAAGACATGAAGAAAAAGCAGGAAAGTGTTGAGATCCCAATTTTATTGGTTCATAAATCCGTTAGTGCTTGACTACACATTGATCAAAAGCCGTAAAAAACAAATGCTAGGAAATCGTAATCAAATATTTCCGTTTAAAGGCTATTCCTCTGTTGGAAATTTCCTAATAAAACTTATCTTCCGAAAATGATTAGCGGGCTTTGATCGCTGTTACCGACTTTGATTATTCACACGTAAAATACAAGAACGCATTCATTCGGCTTAGGTGAAGGAATACAAATATGAGTTTATCATGAGTACAAATAATATTAGAATATTAAAGTAATGTTATGTTTGTTAACAGCATATCTCCTAATAAATTTGTAATACGAACATTTATAAAAAAATAAATCATAAAATAAATTGTATTGTATAATAAAATAAATAAATAAATAAATTTATGAATTACATTTTAGTGCTTATGGATTAATTCATTTAGTTCGATTACCACTTGTTTGAAAATGATTTTGAAGCATTTTGTTTCGATAAAATTATAATATACTGTTATTTGTTGCAAGTTATTTGTATGCGGCTTTTCTAATATACTGAGAACAAAAATAAAAATACTGCATCCAGATTCGCCACATTTGGGTTTTTTTCAGATGACAATGAAACAAAAAATTTAAAGAAAAAATAAAACTCCCTCTGTCCCACAATAACTCGTCCCAGCAGTTGATGAATTTAATTTGTTCCATAATAATAATAATAGCACAATATATATATATATATATAGAAAGCAACATAATATATTAATATATAATTATATGCAGCGCAACATTTATTATCAAAAAACTAGATTAAATTAAACAACAATAAATAAATAAATATTAGTCCTAATTTTTATTTTGAGTGTTCAGATAGTTTCTGATTTTTTGGATAATTTCGTTACTGCATTTTAAACTAGTAGTTAAGATTCCTTGGCTGCGAAGCTTTGCTTTATGCGTGGGCTTAAAATTTATTGCAGGCATTGTTCTTCATTGCTTCCAGCATAATTTGTTGAAGTGACAGAAACGTAATATAAAGTGTTTCGGGAGAAATCAAAGGTTATGTTTACTGCTTCAGGAGCGTCTCTTTCGATAAAGGCAATATGGTTAAGTTTTTCCAGTTATTCTCCATAATCTTGGCATTTACGTCCAGAGTTTTGTTTTGCAAAGAATCAACATTCACCTTGATACTTTCGGAAGCACGTTTCAAATTCTTGATATGGTTATGGTCATTTTGTTGCACTTAAATTGTTTTACAACTAGAGTAATTGCACTGCTACAGTTTTTTTTTTTTTTTTAATGACTCAAAAAATGGACAATCGCACTTAGTTTTACTTGATATACAACTGAAATAAAACTATTGATTTCAATCAGCAGATGAAATTAGAAACATAGTTATAATTCGTAATAATTAGATTCACCTAAAAATCGAAAGAGGTACGAAAAGAAATAACAGATGCCATGAAACATTGATTTTGATTGAAGTCTCCGTAATTTTGCAGTACAACATATCTTATAGCTACAACATTAGGTTACTTCGAAGCAGGAGTCATGAAAAATGAGTGATGCCCTCGCCGGGACTGGAAGCGCAAACCTCTCAAATACGCGCCGAGTGTGCTGACCACTACACCACGAAGGCATGCTAAGCAGGTGGAAGAAATACCTTATATACTCCCCCTTTTAAAGGGCGACAGGGTCGCCTTGTGGTGAAGAATATCATTCACCACCGCCACCAGAATTCAGTTCGGGCGCCACTGTTATTTTTTTTTTTTTTTTTTTTTTTATTTTTTAAGCAGGAGAGGTGAAAAATGAGCAATGCCCTCGCCGGAATACGCACCGAGTGTGCTGGCAATTACACCACGAAGGCATGTTAAGAAGGCGGCAAGAATACTTTATATACTCCCCCTTGGGCGACTGGGGGTTAGGGGACCCAATCGCCAAATCCTGGTGGTGGAGAATCATCATCCACCACCTTTTTTAGTTCAGATGCCAATGTAGAGACATTTACGTATCTTTCGAAAGCAGGAGAGATGAAAAATGAGCAATGCCCTGGCCAGGATTCGAACCACGGACCTCTCGAATACGCGCCGAGCATGCTGACCACTACACCACGAAGGCATGCTAAGAAGACGGAATAAATACCTTATAACGTTAAAAACCAATTTTGTTTATGATATTCATGGTATAAGTAAACAGGTATGTTATAGTTAATGTAGCATGTTAAGAACCCAGATAAAATGATTTATTAAGTAATTGTGTTGCGCTAAAAAGCAACCCATTTCTATAAAATCTGCGATAAAATTAATGATCTTACAGATCATCGACTGGCAGCATCAACCTTTCGTTTTTTGCATCGTTATTTGTCAGAGATAGAAATTATGTACCTAATAAGGAAATAACATTTCTTAATGAATGATATAAATAAATAAATAATTTACCTAATTTGGAAGGTAAACAATTAACAATGCATAAACTGTAATTTTTAGGTATTACACAATATAGTGTACAACAGAATCGGAATATTTAGAAACTGAAATGTGTCTGCATGTACGGCATTAAACTACGAGCTACTGCAGAATGAAAAGTGTCACTAAAGATACCTTAGAAAGCGCAAAAAATTCAATCGTGAGCTATTTTAGATCTAAGCAAATACCACTGTTGCACTCAGAGGTAACTCTAGAATAACACTGATCTAGAAAACAGCGAAACAGGAATCAGATACCATGTCGGAAAACAATTTCGTGATGCAACAGAAAGTGAATCCACCATTTTCTAAGATAAGAGATCCGAGAAAGGGAACAATCCTTAAAATCTAGAGACAAGAGATATTCCGGATAACACCAGGGGTGATCATTTCAGCACGTGTCTGCAAAAAAAGGGGGCCAAAAAGGAAAGAGAAATCATTTACGGCCCCGACCTCCAGATCAGTGGTTTCAGGTCCAAGATTACGGAGCATGCAAGGGCTGATAGTTTTTAGCTTGAAGGCAGGAGTGACGAGAGAAAAAATAAATAAATAAAAATAAAATCTGTGCTTCGGGGAGATTGGTATTGGTTGCAGGAGGGGGATGCGCCCAAGGGTAGCAATCAGTCGCACCTACAGCAGTGGAGAGTATCCATATTACGTCATAAATCTTAAGAACTACGGATGCAGATTTTTGCAGTATTAATAAATGCTCTTTTTATTAAAAAAACTGTGGCATGGTAAATCGAAATTGATGACACACAAATCGCTTAATTCCTATTATTAAACAATAAATCTCCATGTATTCATGTATACATTATATGTGCTTGCACGTGTGCATCGGATAAGAACATAATAGCACGAACCTGGAATCTCGAAGGTGGACCAATACTAAACCATAAAAGAAATGGAGAAGAGCGATCACAAATGTCCGTACGGTATCCGGGATTCGAAACCACTGGCATCGTGCCAGTCTGTGCTGCGCACAACATGAGCGACGGCACCACAGTGCATTGCAGATCAGTGTAACCAAGTGATTCTTTTAAAAGTAACATCCAGCTTAAAATTTTCCAATTTTTTCTGCAACAGAAAGGTTATTAGTAGAAAAATCATCATTCACTACCCTTTAGTTCGGGCGCCATTGTAGAAAGATTAGTTATTTTTTAAAAGCAAGAGAGATGAAAAATGAGAGTGCCCTCGCCGGGACTCGAACCACGGACCCCTCGAATACGCGAGGAGCGTGCTGACCACTACCCCAAGAAGGCATGCTAAGAAGGCGTGAGAAGGTTATGAGAAGAATAATTTATTGCGATAATATTCTGTTTAAATGTATTGTCATCGAAAGCAATGAGGAAGGCAGTAAAACGATCCTCGTCGAAGATTTCAATGTATGCGTGTCTTAAACTATGGAAATATTCTATTTGAAAAACCATTTAATTCCCCAAAATGGACAAAACACTGAAATAGTTCTAAAGCGTTCGTTAGTAGTCCCGGTTTTAGCTTCTGATACAAAACGGCGCCTTGCGTGGAATACATAATCTTCCTTTTATTTGACAGAATTATGAACTCATTTTTCTTGCGAAGTTTTCCAAAAACGCGCCGTTCCTCTATGCAGAGAGTACTAAAGAGCTTTATCTAATAAATAAGTTCATTTCACATTTTCCAGTTGAAAATAAGGGTGAAGAAACTAACAAGTACTCCAAAGCAAAGGATAAACGAAATCGCAGATGTAATGTATGCGAAAAGTTATAATGATTTTAAACCAAATATCTTCACATTCAAATTTAATATAGAAAATGGTAGTTATAAATAAAATAATTATTTATGAATTATCTGGTATTAGTTACTCGGATAATATAAAACATAAAGAAAAGAAAAAATAATAATACAAACTGACTTGATCCCAGGCATAAGAAATATTAATATAAACTGCCAAAGACGGTTATAATGAAAAAAGGCTTAGAAGATACGACTCTAAAGAGCAAAAGTTATAAACAGATTTCAATACAAACATACAAATTAAGAAAGCAATAAGCAAAAATTAAAGAAATCTTTTTCACCACTTGTCATTTGCTGCTCGATTAATCCAAAGGAAATTTCAGAACCACTAACATATAAGGCAAATTTGGTTACAATGAATACCAATAACGAGATCATGACAATACTGAAAGAAATGATTTTAAGGTTTACTTATTTTTACTTACATTTAATTCATTACGCACAGTGAACAATGGTTACATACAAACGCATTGCTGGTCCCTGATACTCACTATATATTTTACCCAAAATGATCATTTACGGATTTCAGTTCTCAAAAAAGTGCCAGAGTTTCATATTCTCAGTTCAAATTCAAATTTTCCAAAATGGGTTCCTGACGAGTAGAGCTAAAATTATTTATTCCGCAGCCTTCAGGCGGATCCCCTAAGGCTGAGCTAGTAATCGTCGCCCAAGAGGTTTCAATTCACACCCAATGATGGAACGAGACGGGAGAAGGCCCAAATTGATCCTTCGAATCTCCCATCGAACAAAATGCAATTTTAAGACGCAACGGGTTCACTCGTGGTAATAAGAGCAATTGCACCTGACAATGAGAGAATGAAGAAATATAAGGAAAGGAAGAGACCCACACGAACAACGTAAAGTTTGAAGGACAAGTTCTACTAAGTAGTAAAGTTTTCTGTGAGAGAAATGAAAATTAAAAACTTCAGAAAACGATCTATTGCCTCCGTTTGATTACAAGAAAAAAATAAATTCTATATGTAAGTGAAGAAAGAGAACATAAAAAGAAATTTACAATAAAAAATAAATAATGCTAAAGCTTTTTTAAAATAGAAAATAAATTTAGGCTATATAAGAAAATTCAAGAGAAGTGAGCTCTTTCATTATTCATTGATTTATGAAAAAACTGTGTGATAATACGTTGTAGAGACATTAGGTTATTTCCAAACAAGAGACATGAAAAATGAGTAATGCCCTCACCGGGATTCGAACCTTGGACCTCTCGAATACGTTCAGAGCATGCTGACCACTACACCACGAAAGCATGCTAACAAAGCGGGAGAAATACCTTATATACTCCCCCTTTTAAAGGGTGACTGGGGATTACGGAACCCAATGACCAAACCCTGGTGGTGAAGAATCATCCTCCATCATCTATCCATTTTTCATGACTTCTGCTCCAAAAAAAATTCTAATACTCTAAAGTGGCGCCCGAAGTAAAAAAGGTGGAGAATCATCATCCACCACCTTTTTTAGTTCGGGCGTCATTGGATTGTATTAAGATTTGTTTGAAATGGGAGTCATGAAAAATGAGCAATGTTTTCACCGGGACTCGAACCACGGACCTCTCGAATACGCGCCGAGTGTGCTGACCACTACACCACGAAGGTATGCTATGAAGGCAGGAGAAAAACCTTATAACGTATTTTCATACAATATTTAACTAATTAAGGCTAAGTACAATGAAGTCTCTAACGAGGACCATTTTCCCTGAGATTCCTAAAACGGCCGTTTCTGGAAGTACCACCATTTCTGATGATAGCAAGCGGGTAAAAACGTCGTCGTAAAAACTTTTCTAAGACAAACTAAACTAACTCATACTTACTTTTGATATGGTGTAAATCACGAAAACCCTTTGAACCAAATCACCAAAATATAAATTCCAGTCGAACTACCAGTTTTCCGCCATCTTATTCGGCCATGGGCAAACCTGGTCGCCTTAAGAAGTTTCCACTATACATTTAAAATTAGCCGTCCTGTTAGCATGGTAGTAGGACAGCTGGCTGCTAATCAGCACAGGTTTGTATCCAGGAAAATTGATGGTTATTTATGGTGTAAAATATCTTTTGTAAATAAGGTTATTTCGAAGCAGAAGACATGAAAAATGAGCAATTCCCTTGCCGAGACTCGAACCTCTCGAATAGACGCCATTGCACCGCGAAGGCATGCTTATACGGTGGGAGAAACACCTTATATAATCCCTCTTTTAAAAAAGCAACTGGGGATTAGGAGACCCAATCGCCAAATCCTGGGGGTGGAGAATCATCACCCACCACTTTTTTTAGTTCAGGCACCACTGTAGAGACATTACGGTATTTCGAAATCAGGAGACATGAAAAATGAGCAATGCCCTCATCGAGACAAGAACCTCGGACCTCTCGAATACGAACGCAGTGTGCTGACCATTACACCACGAAGGCATTCTAAGAAGGCATGAGAAATACCTTATACTTTGCGGCAGGAAATTAAAATACTTGGATGAGGGCTTGAAATACTGTCCAACCGCAAGTCCTCACGAGAAATTAAAAGTAGAGGCATGGACGACCCTCTTATCCGCTCTATGGAATGTTCTGCACCAAAACTTGTGCGGATACCATGGGTGGAATCATTTCAGTTGCTCCCTGCGGTGAACCTGAGCAACGTTCTTGATGATGAGACGGCTCAATGACCGATGGAGTTAGGCTATTCCCGATGAGTGTACGTGTCCGGCCATTCGGGGGGGGGGACAAAACATATTTCAAATTTTATGCACATTTAAAAAAGATTTTTCGCTGAAAGTGCAGAGATGAGGGTACTCGTGAAGAAGATAACTTTGCTAAGATCAAGCAGTTGCTTGAGCTACTTGTTTTGCAGCTAACTAACTCGGGACCTTCTAATTGGCTGATTGATATGCTTATCCATTACATCACAAAAACATTAAGAAGGAAACACTTAATCCTTTATATTTCAACCCAAGGATTACTACAGAGCACCAGATGAAACTCAACTGATCAGTCGCTCCACCATTTTTAGTTCCAGTACGAATTATGGAGATAAACGAATTTACAGTGTGTGGTAGAAAATATACGGTAACATTATCCTTACCTTGATACGCATCGTTTTTCTTACATTATATCCTCTTAAGTAAGATTCGATACTATATTAATAATTAATTTTATAAATTAGTTCTCGATTTTTACACTTTTTTCCCCCTCCCTACACTGGGATTAGTTGTCTCCTTAGGCCTATTTTTGTAGAAAATATTTTTTAAGTAAACGCCGAAGAGAAATCAGGGTAGGGGTAATATAATGTTACACTGCATTATAACTGATAAGAAAAAAATTCATAAAAGCGTCGATACGAAACATAATACCGTTTTGCAATATCAAATGCTGTTATTTGAAGCCTAAATAAATTAAAACCGCAAAACCTTAAGCTTTAAAGATACGCCTGTATTCAAAAAGAGTAAAGAATTCAAAAAAAGGAAAGAAGAAACAATTCAGAAACAATACATATTGGATACAAAAAGAAAGAAATATTCTAGCGAATGATTCTTTCGAAAAGAGTAAAAAAACTAAAGCCATCCTTTCATTACTAAATTTCTTACGGTGATATATGGAAATTAAATCTTGAAATAAATTTAAAGCCCTTTTTTTAAGTCGCTTAATATATAAAAAGCTAATTAAGTAACAATCTTCAAAATTTAAAACTACATCTGAGAAGTCACGAATAATTAGAGATCTCGACTGAGTAAAAATGCGTTCTCCCCATCTAGCCAACCTACTTGTAAAGGACAATAGCAAACTTCCTTGCAATCTAAACCAGCTCCATTCACTGTATTTCGGAGGTTAAAATATTCAGCTAACGAGAAAGCTAATCAGCATTATGAGTTAATTCATTTACCTCCTCACTAAGATCAAGCTACAGACATGGTGGAAGTACTAAACACTCAGAAACTATCAGAAGTTCCAATGACCTCCCCAAGTACATGGCTTCTGAAGCCAAACCTCGAAGTACAGTTTGGAGTGCTAAGTGGCTTTTAACGGCATTATTCCATTTACTACTTCCTATACGCGAAGGGAACTTCTAAATTTTCAAATCAAATTAAAAGCTTGAATTCCCGGCTCCGAAAACAATAGAAGCGAAACAAAGCGACGCGGAAAACTTCCAGGAAAATCCACATCCCGTTTCCAAGGGAGATGAATCCCAAGCGGACACGAGCGTATTAACAATGGATTTAAACTTAACAAGACTTTCATTAACCCGAGTTCCAGCGAAACAGCGAAGTTTTAATCATTATGAATGCAACGCGATCCGTTCCCTGCCTGTCACTGCAACTCGCATGGCACGATAAATTCTTGCCGTTAATTCTAGGGTTGTTGAAATTTTCAGGTATGGTTTCGCTCCGAGATATTTAAGTGCAGTGATAATGAGATGCGACAGAGACAATTTCAGTGAGTTACAATTTCTAAGTTTGCGTTGTTGATCTACTCGCGCAGACCTAAGTGATTCCTAGGAAGCTTAACAGGGAACTTGAACAAGAATCTTCACAACTATTAATTATATATTTTAAATCCAATTCATAGGGATAGATTCAGAAATTTACACAATAAAGTAGAACAATCTGAATTTTTAATTTGGGGTAAAACTACAGTAACAACTTAGAATAATAATAAAATTCCATTATTTTACCTGCTCCCAAAGGCGTTTCTGAGTTTGAAAGAATAACACGATATTTAGTTACGAAAATAATGATTACAGTAAATGAATTTATGATCAGCGAAAAAAATAGAGCATCGTCAACATCAGGCGCTAAAAAGTGTTTTGAATTTTTTAAATAAGAAAACAGGAAAAATGCGAAAATTAAAAGTATATACTTTGGTCCTCGGAAGTAAGGCATAGTACTTCTGGAGCTGTTTTGTCATTTACTTTACCATATTAAAGCAAAAACATTACTAGCTATGAAATGTCTTTCTTGAAGAGAAAATAAGGTTCGGAGGAAGTTTTAACGCAGTGTTTCGCAAAACAGACATTTTGAAAATATGAAAAATTTATTTGATAATTACTTAATTTATCAACTATTCAAAGCCTAGATTTCTAAGTAATTACATAGGTGAATGCATACATCCACTCCAAAAACTACATAAGTAGACGAATTAAGCTGTATGTAAGGCATGAAATGCATTCAGAATTGTAAACATTTCATCAGAACACATAATTCTAGCTATAAACAAAGTTAACTGTCACTTTAGCGATGGATGTAAGAAATCAGATGTCGAGATCTTAGATCACATAAAACGTGAAAAAGAGATTTTATGCATTATAAATTCATAAATGATACGTGATTTTTAAGATTCCACATAGAAATATTTTTATATTTTTACTATAACTATAGCCAAAACATGAATAATCAGGAAACGCCATATAGTGCTTGGGGATCTTAGAAAATGAAAGAGGAAAAATATTTCTCTTATCAGGTCTCCTCCTTCAGGCAATAAATGAATTCTGAACTTGATGAATCTTCTTGAACAGGTGATTCTCGAAGAATACGTTTCAAGTATTTCGAATTACCCGAGCCCAGATCATATAAGAAATTAAAATGTACACTGCGAAAATAAATAAATTAATTAATTAATTAATTAAAAAAAAATTTTTTTTGAACACAGTTCTATACCTCCCGTTCTACTGGGCCGATTAACGAAATTAAACTTTCGTTTGCCATGTCTCGAAAGCGCGACTTAGGATATGTATTAGCTTTATATATAGCATTGTTCTAACATAGTTATTTTCACACAAAATCGGACGTTTTCAGAAATAACCTGCCGACTATTTTTCCATATTTCGATTCTACGACTTGGATTATGACGAAGTGCCAAGTTTTGTAAAAAAATCACACGAATAGTTTTCTAAAAATTACTTCTCAAATTTTTAGCTCCTCCATGTTAATTGAATTTGGTATATATTTATTAATCTCTTTTTCTTATTTGATTCTTTCTTTCACCTTTCGAAATTTAGGTTCATTCCAATTAAAATTCACCCACTTTTTATGATTTATTTTTTTTTATTTGTATTTAAAAAGAACTTCTATAAATTTTTTTGAAAAAAATTTTGTATTATAATCTATAAAAATTTAACCGTCATCTTAAGGTAAATGTATTTCTAAGCATACCTGTAAAAAATTAGAGTTTTTTATTCAAAATTTTCTAAGAAATACATGAATTTACATATAGGGGCGTTTTGAAATTTGGCTTAGAAGCGATAATGACACCAAATGTGGTTTGCACAGTTAGTAAAAACTACTTGAAAGTATGAACGAAGCCTTTTTTTCCCACTCGTGTACAATGAAAAAAAAGAAAAGAAAGCAAAATAGGTTTTTTTGCTATAAATTAAGAAGTTCGTCAAGTGAATTCTTCTAGGCGCAAGTTGAAAAAATGCTCGAAGATGAATTTTTGAATTTCTCCGTCAATTTCACACCAGATCTTACAAAATTTAATATTTATGTATAATTTGAGTCATACAATCGAAATACGGAAAAACATTGGCATGTCATTTTAAAAACAGTCCGATTTTGTGTCGTAATACCTATATTAGAGTAATGCTACATGTAAATCTAATATATACCCGAAGTCGCGCTTTGGAGACATGCCAATGTCGCAATTTGAATTTCGTCAATCAGCCCAGTAGAACGACAGATGTAGAACTGTCCCCCCCCCGCAGTTCTACCTAATACTAATTTACTTCATGTAACTTTAAATACATATTATTTCATGCAAATAATCATATGATGTGTATTTGCGGCATACATTACACAAAGACTTGTAATTCATTCCACGTTTTTGAAAAAACGAACAGAACAACATGTTTACGGAAGGTTTTTTTTTTTTTAAAATATTCTTTAAAGGATCATGCTAAACTACAATTATGATTCAATCACAGTTTTGGACCCAGCAAATTCACTGTTAGCATAATGCTTTCTCCATGGGTAACGTACAAAGGGTCAATTTTGCTTAGGAATTTCTCCTTATTACTTATGTAAATAATCATTACTCGTTTTAATGCAGTCAAATAAAACTTTTTTTTTTTTTTTTACTTCAATGTGTTTCTCTCTCTTCTCGCTCCGAAAAGTATACTTGTTTGAGTAAATGTATCTAAATTTCGAAGTTTAAATAGATATGCACATCATATACACGAATAGTCTGGACTGCATGAGACCGAGACTTGAAGCATATTGTTGCGAAAAATTCGGCGGTTGCGCCTGTCTGTAAGCTTTCCGGCATAGCACTAGGATTGCCATAAAATAGTGTATGGTAGGGTTGCCATATTGGCGACTTTATCGCCCATTTGGCGACCAAATTGGCGATATCCCATGGTCCAATCGGGAAACTTCTAGAATAACTTCCTGTCGAGATATTTCTCGAAACCTGTGGAACCTAAGGAAAAGCAATATAAACCCTTGCGTTTCTGAGCGCCGGCGTTGTGAGAATCGCTGCATTGTGAGAATAGCTGATTACTGTGAGTGCTAAGCTGCGCGAGAGTTTTGTGAACGGAAAGCGATCGAGATAGTGCTTTGCCGTGAAGCTACCTTTACAGTATAGCTTGACAGTGTATTGGTGATTGTTCCACGGTGTTTATTATAAGTTTAGTGTTGCCGTGAAGCTACCTTTACAGTTACAGCCTGAAGCTGTGTTGCTGATTGTTTCAGCGTATTTATTGTAGATTTTCGACGCTTTTAAAGGTAATTTTGGAACTGTGCTGTAAATAGTGATTCTTGTAAATAAATTGTGCTTTTTATTGTTCTGCATCGTGTTTTCATCGGATACTCTCAAATCCACGAACCCGTATAACGCAACAATATTCATTTATCTGAAAGGAATGGTTCCAAGCATTCATGGTCTACGCCTTCTTATCATTTCATAGTTTATAAAAACAGTATGCTTTATCTACTGCGTCTTATGGTGATAATAAATTAAAGGTGATGTATGCTGAAATAAATATATGGCTTAATTATTCAATAAAATACTAAAATGTAGCTTTAAATATAGGTTGTAATAAACACATAAAAACTCTTTTAAGATTTTGATATGCATTATGGAAATTGAAAACTATGAAAGTTAAAAAAAACCTAAGAATAAAACATAATGAAATGTAATATATTTTATTTTCATAGATTTAGGTCGAAACAGCTTCAGTTTAAATTTTCAGACAGAAAACTTTTCATTTTCTGCGTAGAAAATCGCGTATTACTTTCTAAATGAAAGAAGGAAAATTAATAAATAACTAATTATTTTGATTTTTCTGTTTTTTTTAAGGTAGAAAAGGTTCTAAGGTTACATTTTTTCTAAGATGAAAAACGTGGCTATACGTTTTGGTAGGACTAAAAAGATATACTTTGATTTTGTTTGAGTTGAAAAAGTTTCATTTTAATTTAACCCTCTGACCGGCCACGGTTTTTGCGAAGAAAGCACAAATTTCCCAAAACTACTACCAGAAAAAATTATTTTCTTGATTTAATGTAAAAAATTTCCTGGCATTTTATACCTGGATTTATATACTTTTAATGTATTGCCTTAATTTCTTTGACATATTTTAATATGCACGTATATATACGTTCGTACATATATCACAAAAAATATTCTAGGCCGTATATATACGGCTTTGCCGGTTAGAGGTAAGGCGCAAAAATATCATCTTTTACATTTTGTCCATGGAAAAGCTCATGTTAATTTAAAATGTAAGGGAAAAAATTACACTTTGATTTTTCAGCGTCGAAAAGAATTGATTTAAACTTTCCTGGTCCAAAAAGTTTCAATTTAATTTTTTTTTCTGTCCAAAGGGGCAATTTGCTCAGAAGGACTATTAATTTTGTTTTGGTATTTTGCGTCGATTCACTATAAACGTTGATTCACTTTTCAAATTGTTGCCACCAAATATTGGAACCCTATATTATATTTAAAGAAATTAAATAATGAAGAATATATTCATAAATGTATCTTCATAAATGTATGTATGTTTCTCGCATTGTGATAAAACAAGAGTACCTAGAGCCATTGAATTTAAAAAAAAGTAATTCTGTGGCAATTATGGCAGTAGTAATTACGGCATTTTGTGACGAATTACTAAAATTATTAAAAATTACGAACTACTAGAATTACTAAAAGCGTTGAATCATTTTTCAAATTGTTGCCATTAAGTATTATCGCCCTGCATTAAAGAAATTAAATAATATCCGCATAAATGTATGTATGTTTCTCGCATTGTGGTAAAACAACGGTACCTAGACCCATCAAATTTTGAATAAAGTAATCCTTCTCCGAATATAGGCACCTAGAAGCCCATACATTTAATTACCCATGCATTAGCCCATACATACATACATTTAATCAGATTCTTCATTATTTAATTTATTTAAATATAAATATAGTACAGGGCGATGATATTTGGTGGGAACTATTTCAAAGGTGATTCCGTCGTTTACAGTGAATCGACGCAAAATGGTAAAACGAAATTAATAACTCTTCTGAGTTAACCCTCCTTTGGGTTAAAAAAAAACCACCTGTCTAGAAGTTTTCAGAGGATTATCCATTTCGACGTAAAAATTCAACAGTATTACTAAATTTTAATTTAAGCAAAGTGTGTAATGTTCCATATTGGTCGAAAAACCATTTCCCTGTGAAATAACAGTTTTATTTATAAAGGAACTACGCTTATTTTGCGTTTTATTTATTATAAAGGAACTACGCTTATTTTGCGCATTTTTAGTCCAATAAGAAGGGGCAATTTGCTCAGAAGGACTATTAATTTTGTTTTGGTATTTTGCGTCGATTCACTATAAACGTTGATTCACTTTTCAAATTGTTGCCACCAAATATTGGAACCCTATATTATATTTAAAGAAATTAAATAATGAAGAATATATTCATAAATGTATCTTCATAAATGTATGTATGTTTCTCGCATTGTGATAAAACAAGAGTACCTAGAGCCATTGAATTTAAAAAAAAGTAATTCTGTGGCAATTATGGCAGTAGTAATTACGGCATTTTGTGACGAATTACTAAAATTATTAAAAATTACGAACTACTAGAATTACTAAAAGCGTTGAATCATTTTTCAAATTGTTGCCATTAAGTATTATCGCCCTGCATTAAAGAAATTAAATAATATCCGCATAAATGTATGTATGTTTCTCGCATTGTGGTAAAACAACGGTACCTAGACCCATCAAATTTTGAATAAAGTAATCCTTCTCCGAATATAGGCACCTAGAAGCCCATACATTTAATTACCCATGCATTAGCCCATACATACATACATTTAATCAGATTCTTCATTATTTAATTTATTTAAATATAAATATAGTACAGGGCGATGATATTTGGTGGGAACTATTTCAAAGGTGATTCCGTCGTTTACAGTGAATCGACGCAAAATGGTAAAACGAAATTAATAACTCTTCTGAGTTAACCCTCCTTTGGGTTAAAAAAAAACCACCTGTCTAGAAGTTTTCAGAGGATTATCCATTTCGACGTAAAAATTCAACAGTATTACTAAATTTTAATTTAAGCAAAGTGTGTAATGTTCCATATTGGTCGAAAAACCATTTCCCTGTGAAATAACAGTTTTATTTATAAAGGAACTACGCTTATTTTGCGTTTTATTTATTATAAAGGAACTACGCTTATTTTGCGCATTTTTAGTCCAAAGGGAGGACTATTACTTTCGTTTTGCGATTTTGCGTCGATTCACTCTGAATGCCCGTTTCACTTTTCAAATTGTTGCCACTAAATGTTATCGCTCTGCATTAAATTTTAAAAAATGAAAAATCTGCATAAATGTATGCATGTTTCTCGCATTGTGATAAAACCTAGAGCCATCGAATTTTGAATGACGTAATCCTACTGCGAATATGGGCATCTGGAAGCCCTAATTTTGAATTTGAAATTTGCTTTATTATCGATTTTATGTTTTATAACATTTCAACGAATTTCTGATTAACAAACTAAATGATTTCAAAGCGAGCAATGGCAACACTGTACGGAAAAAAAAAAA
>KK120997.1:83128-125331 GCA_000611955.2 Stegodyphus mimosarum | reverse complement strand
TAGGGAAAATTTTAAATACTTCAATACGTAGTTCCTCAGCCGATCGGCCTTTGCGAACTAATACAAAATGTGAAAAAGCTAAAGCTGTCTATTCTAAAAAGTAGATGCTATCCAAAATTGTTTTTAATCAATTTTGTTTTTAAAACTGATTTTAATTCTTCATTACTGAGAATTAGGAAATACAATTTTCAGTTGAAGCAAATTTCCTTACGGCATTATAGTTGTAGGAAAGAGCTTTAAAGCATAGTTGGGTTCAAAAACCAGATAAATCCAAATTTCTGTAGCTTATTGATAAACACGGCATAACAGCAAATTTCTACACGAAAGAGATCTAGTTCAGTTTGACACGCATTGAATGGCTTCATAAATATGCAGTTTATTAATTAAAATTAGACAATTTTTTTTAAGAAAAATGAATTTCAGGGAAATGAAAGTAAGAAAATCTTCAGTACAAAATGATTCCAAGAGCGACAGCAACATCACAGAGACCAGAATATGTTCTGATATTAATTTTGTTAGGTTTGGTACGTCAGACAAAGCTTTATCTACAGAAAGAACTGTGGTAAAGATTATTTCTTAATAGCTGTGCTAAAACGTTACCAAAGAACGCACTACAGATGCTGAATTTTTCGGATAATAATTGATGATTTATAGAAAGACAGCAAAGCTTTGAGCGAACATAAGTGATTTTGCAAGACTGTAGTAACTAAGCTGATATTAGAGTAATGCTGCTTTTTTTGTTATTGTTTATCACATTTGTCTGATCTAATCAGAATAAATCTTCGAATTTTATCGCGGCAGAGAACTCACGACTGCATATGTTGTTAATATGAGCCTTGAACACATACAGGTGATACTAAGACTTTGCCACGCGGCACCCCATTTTGATTTGACCCCATCACCTCGGGGGGGATGGGTCCGAGAGTGGCCTTCAAGAAACCGAAGCTTTGTTTTTCTAAGGTCAAGGTCCGAGGATCTTCCACTCCTCTTCCCCTATCACAAAACCATTCGAGAGGACTTTCGGCTCGTCACGCATTTTGAATGTCCCCATGCTGCCCAGACAATATTACAAACATTCATGATTTCTCCGGGATTCGAAGCCCGGCCCTTCAATACGGCATTCATTAACCACTCTTCCATCTGGGTGGCTCAGAGCGACGCTTTAATACCACAATGTCATCACCGTCAGTATAATGCGCCATAATATGAAAGTAGCGGAAGCCGAGTGCGATGTGATTTGTACAAATATCAAACAGCGTCGAGTTTAATCAAACGCTTATGCAATAGCTTCTGGCCAGAACGGAATCACGAAAGGTAAATATATATGTGGAACAAGGACAATCGTATTTGAAATGTACACTTGAAAACTCAAAATAGAGTATCTATTTTACAAGGCATGCCATTTTTATTGAAGAAAGGAGACAGGATTCAGTCCTTCACATCAAAGAATTATTTAATTACGGTAAAGAACACTGCGTCTATAAATCTAAAGGAAAGAATGTCTTTGCAAAACTTTATACGGGAAAGCGGTCCATATTAATAGGACCATATTAATGTCCATGTTAATGGGAGGACAAATTCCTATTACCAACGTCATTTTAGTTAGCTCGCTATTAGAGAGTTAACAGAAATTTTTTGCCAGTAGAAATAAAAAATCAACTGTCTCCTCGCCCAGCATTACTTGTTGAATCTATTTACAAAAGTACATCCAAACAACGAATGATCCTCAACATTTTGTTGAGCGATGACTTCTGAAGCATTACCTTTCTGACTTGACTGCAGGTTTATTCGACTATACTAATTACATATTTGAACCTGTTTCCAGTGCTAGCGCGTAAGTTAATGAGCACAATTTTGAATATTACTTTGATATATAGATTTTCTATCATTGTAGTCATAATTCCGTCTAGGCTTCGTATTTTACATAATTTAAGTTCTTTTTTACATCGCAGATAATTCTGGATGTGAAAGAAGGAGCACGGAACGTATGTGTGTTTATGAGTAGCTTAAATTAATTTAAAACTGAGTATTCTTTATATCAGTAAGATATAGTTTTCGCGAGAAAGGATATTTTTGCGGTTTAAGTATTGCAGTAAATAAGTTCTTTTCACTGCGTGGATAAGCAGTTCCATAACAACCGTAGCAGAATGAAGATTATTTTGAGATAGCTCTTCTTTCTCTTACGACAGCTATCTGTAAAAACTCTTTTTTCTAGAGTTAATTTTAAACACGCAGCGCTAATATATTGTGTTGTATATTAAATACGGACTTCCGACTCTTTCAAGATGTTTTAGTAAGGGTGTCTAGCATAAAGATGCAAACGTTCATTATGAAAATCAGTTACCAATTTAAAAACATCAGCCTTCACAAAAGTCCCAATATTTTTAAATCGGGGAATCTCCCACGGAAGTACTCTTTGTTTTTTTAATTAGTAAGGTAAAATAATAACCTATTGTTACGAAATGCTCAGGCGCGGTAAGATGGCTTCCCCGTAAAGGGTTTCCAGAAAATGGCAAGGGAAGGCAGGGTTGCCACATTTGGCGAGAAATTGTCCATTTGGCGACAAAATTGGCGATATGATATAGACGCATGGAGAACCTTCTAGAATGAATTCTTCCTAGTTTAGCCGAGAACGTTCTCGAACACAAGCAAAAGCTATATAAACCCTGCTGGTACGCGGAGAGTTAGGTAGCGTTTTGTCTAGCGAGCTGATAGTCAGTCAGTAAGCGAGTGTCTAGCTGGTCCTCGACTGCATCGAGAGCGTTTCTTAGTGTATCGGGAGATAGTGCATTGTCGAGTTTTACTTAAAGTCTGTTGATCTCCGGGAACGACTGAGCAGAGTCGGGAGCTATACTCTGTGCTTTGCCGTGAAGCTGTCTGCACTGTTATAGCCTGATAGTCTGAAGGCTGTGTCGCTGATTGTCTCAGCGTGTTTATAGTAGTTATTCGACGACTTTAAGCGTGATTTTGGAGCTGTCTTGTAAAATACTGGCCAATAAAGTGTGTTTTGATACTTCATCAAGTGTCGCCGTCGTTATTCACTCCAAATCCACGAACCCTTGAAGAGAAAACCGTAACTGATACTGAGTAAATACTGAGTTGCCTTAAAAAAAAAAAGAAAGCTGCTCTTCATAAAGACACTCCAACATTTTTATGCTTGATCCCTTGCCTGTCTTGGCGAGGTTGGTTGACTTACGTAATAGTGCCAGACCGCTTTTGCAACGTTAAGAAAATTTGAGATTTTCACTGCCATTATCCAACTAAAATCTTGACGATATTACGTTCATAGGATCTGTCAAGTTCAAGTTACTTGATAACAGTTCGACTGCTCCTATTAGCGGAAAACGTGTATTTTCGAGATTTGTTGGCTCATAACACCATTTTTTTTCTGGAAAATTACTATATAAATTACGAAAGATAATGTAATATAATAACATTTATGAGCGATTATTTATGAGAGCAGCAGTTACACAGATGAAAAATGAAACACAGAAAACATGAAGTAAACAAAAATTTTCACAATGTCAGTTACCACTTAACTGGATTAAACATTAGACGGTACGCTAGAAGATGCTACAAATGTCAAGACTTCGAACATCCTTTCAAAAACTGCAGATACAGGAATTGCTGTGCTTTTTGCGAAGAAGATCATATTATCACAGAATGCAAACGCTTCCAACTGTATTAATTGTAAACTATCAAAAAAATTATGTAAACAAAATGCCAATACCACTCATCCAGCATATGCACTCAACTGCCCAACGTGCCCAACAAGAGAAATGACAGAAATCAATACCAGAATTGTAAATAGCGATATCATCTAATTACACAGCGATGTTACCTACTATCTAGAGGCACTGTAAGAGCAGCTTGAAAACAATCAGTAATAACACATAGATAAAGTACTGAAGCTATGCATTCACCACTTCCTGCAACTCCAGAAAAGTCCCAGGGCGTCCCAAATGCTTCTGATCTCAAAGTATTAAATGAAATTCCTTACTAGATGTTTATTTAGACAGATATCCAAGAAAAGTTATTATTAAAAAAAGTATCTACTGAATTTAGTACCATTTCAGAAGACCTATTACAGAATGAAGATAATAAGCAACAATAGCTGCTGATAATTCTGCAGTTGTTATTCGCAAAGATGAAACAGTCGATAATGAAATTAGTACCAGTTCCGCGGTTAGTTAGAATAATTCTTCGAACGTAAAATGCAACACTGAATTTAACAAAACTGGTTTTAAAACAGAGACAGAACCTCCAAGAAGCAACATTGTTATTGCCACTTCAGTACCTGAAGAAATAAAAGATGTAGATGCCACATATAATAAAGCAGACGGATTAAGTGCAGTGAAACTAATAAATTCGAAATCAAAACTATCACTTCAAATAATGAATCTAAATGTGACTTAATACTTGAAGAATCAATAACAACAAATAAACAAAATACTGAAACCATGCATTTACCATTTCTAATTATTCCAGTAAACTGTCATGATGACACAAATGCTTCTGATTTGAAAATGTTAAATGAATTCATTCCTAGGCGTTTATCTAGATTGGCATCGGGGAAAACTTTAGATAACAACAGAGTATCTTCTGAATGTACCTCCATTTCAGAAGAATCATCACAGAATGAAAATAATATTTTAATATTAAGTGCTGATAACTCTGCTGTAGTTAATCCCAAAAAGTGGACATTGAAATTAGTTCCAGTTCTATGTTCAATTTGGATAATTTTTCGAATGTAAAATGCAATACTGACCCTGTCAACTTATGAATTTATAAACCCGAACCTATGAACTAAAACATATGAACTAAACATGAACTATGAACTTATACTAATGAACTTATTTGGGTACTTATCAAAATTTGAAATCAATATAATGTACACTGTGCAAAAGAAAAAATGGAACAGTTCTATATCTCCCGTTCTACTGGGCCGATTCACGAAATTCAAATTGCGTTTTTCATGTCTCGAAAGCGCGACTTAGGATATGCATTAGATTTATATATAGCATTGTTCTAATATAGGTATTTTGACACGAAATCTCACTTTTTCTGAAATCACATACCAATTTTTTTTCCATATTTTAATTCTACGACTTTATGCCTAAATATTAAATTTTGTAAAATTTGGTTCGAAATTTACGGGAAAATTCAAAAATTTAACTTGACGCTTTTTTTCAGTTTGAGTCCAGAATAATTCACTTCGTGAACTTCTTAATGTGTGGCAACGTATTTGCCTTCCCTTCCATAGTGCAGGGGAGGGAAAAAAGTCACATCTTTCCTGCCTTTTTACATCGTGGATGAGAGGGAAAAAAGTCACATCGTTCTACTTTCAAATAATTTTAACAAAGTGCGTCCACATTTTCGTTATTATCGCTTTCAACAAATATGCCAAATTTCAAAACGCGCCAATATATAAATTCTCGTATATCTTCGGAAATTTTGAATAAAAGCTCTAATTTTTTGCATGTGTGCTTAGAAATACATCTACTGTAAGATGATTGCCGCCAGGGACGATTCGATCAGCTACTAATTTGAACACTCAATGGGTAATTGTGAGCCGTGAACAGGCCTTGATCTTTTAATCATTTTAATATCTGTGTAGTACGAGCTATTCAATTTCATCAAAAGCAACCACTTGCTTCATGGTGCTTCGATTTTTTTGCGAAACAGTGTACATGGCGATAATATTTGGTGGCAGTAGTTTGAAAAGTGAATCAATGCAGAAAGTAAAATGACATAAAATGACTTAATATCCCTTTGGGTCTAACGCCCCTCTGGCCTGATAAAGGTGCCCTCATTTCGAATGCAAAATTAAATCATTAATCTTTTTATATACACTAGATAACACAAATGCAAATATTTCTAAGATTACATTACAATATGGACATCAAATATCGCGAGCGACAATAACTGCCTCGACTGATTTTTTTATTTTTATATCGCCACGGGCAGCGAAATCATTTCTTCCCAACGTTTGGAAGAAAAAATACCATCCTACGAACGAAACAAATATTTCGCTATTCTTACGCAAAATAAGAGCAATGTGATAAAACGTTTTCCTCACTCTTTGTCTTTCAGAAGGCGAATGCAAGAAAAAGACGCAATAAAACGAGAAAAGTTGGGGAAGACAAAAAGGGGGAAAATCACACGCAGCTTGGTACGTGTCGCTGATAAGCTGAATGATACGGCAACGCTGCTGTAATGAAAGAAAAAGGCGCACCGCTGTCATAGCTGTTTGTCTGCAGAACAGAATAAGAGGGTTAAAGCAAACGATAATAATACAAGGAAAGGAAAAAAGCGGGTGGCAGCGGGGACGAATCTCGTCAATAGAGGAAATGAGAGTAATATAAATGCCCCATTGAACCTCCCTCGTAAAAGTTTGAAAAGGGTTTGGAGAAAGAAAAACGGCAATATAGCGGTTTGAGTAATATCACCGCGGAAGACATGCCTAAGTGGTTTTTAAAGTAACGAGCTGCGAAAAAGAGACTAAAATGAAATGGGGAGCGGGGCGGGAAAACTGGAGGGAGGGAAGGAAGATATGCAACACTGCTGCCACGCAGAAATTAAGCTCTAGCAGGTTTGATACGTAGAAGATCAAAGGAAAACAGTTTTGATAGAAGTCAACGAAAAGACAGCGACAAAAAAGTCTGATTTATTAGGTTTCGGGACCCTTCCTTCCAAAGCATATTTAAATGTAATCTTCTGATAATGGGATTAAACACAACCTTCGGAGATGGAGCGGCACTTAACCTAAAAAAAATAAAGTTCGCCTCCCTACAATCTTCTTTTCTTTTTCTTCATACTGGTATATCATAGGAAATTTCTGCTTTTCTGACCTCCATGTAATTAAAGAAATCATCGCAAAGCCCTCTTTTTCCTGCAGCAGTAATTTTACACAGCCAAAATTATTAAACAGAAGCGCGAAAAGAATTTAAAAAAAGTGTGGCAAAATTACAACACAAAGAATGATGACAGCAGAGAAACGAGAGAAGATCTTCAAAATAAAATTTGGTTTTCAGAAGGCTTTAAACGTAATCAAAAGAATAAATGTTGAATTATGATAAACTTAATAAAATATTCTAATCAAAATACAGTTCCTTTGAAATATATCTCAATAAAACATGCATTTTTAATCATGTGACTTTAAAAAGAACAGAATGTTAAGTCTCACACCTTAGAATTTCTTGTTGGTTCTCATTCTTCGCTCGCCTTTATAAGTACGTGAGATCTTCATAAAGCAGAGCTACAGTATTTTCATGGCATATATATATATATATATATATCGTGCTTTTGACACAGTTAAGCTGTTTAAGTACACTATCCTCTATTTAAGACAGTTTTGTTAAAGAATCATAAGTTGGAATAACTATGAAATTTTTAATTTAACAAGTTAGAAAGTTTCCTTAGTTCAAATAGAACACAAATCAAAATTAACAATCTTCACAAACATTTAAATTGAAGTATCGAAAAAATTAACTTACAGAGATTCATTTATAAGTTTTAAATAGCTTCAGGCCTACCTATTAGGCAATAATAGAAGGAGCATATTCAAAAAAGAAGGTATCATGGCTGAAAAAAGCATGAAGCTTAAGTACAACGCAAGTACAAAATCTTTTTAACGATTTCTTGCCTCAAAAACACAGGTAGAATCCTCTTTCGCCAGTACATCGTTTGGCGCTCCTTTGTTTTCGAAGCTGCGGAGTTTCATTATGCAAAAGCGACACTAATTTTTCTAGCAAATACACACAGTGAAACTCACATCACGAACTGAATTAGTTCTTGAAGGTTGTTCGTCAAACGAAATGTTTGTACAACGAAACAATTTTCTCCATAAAAATTAATGTAAAATGAATTAATTCGTTCTTGGACCACAGATAACTTATTTAAATTTTACAACAGTACTCACAAGTTCAAAAACAATGGAAATTATTAAATACATAAAAATAAATAAATAAAAAGATTAACAAAATATTAAACAGATAAAAATATAATTTCACTTTGCCTGTACAAAGCAAAGTGTACAAAACACGGCAGAGGTGCAAAATGATGCTGAAGATGTTACTGTTTGGATGCCAAACTTCCATCCATAAAAATATCGGATAACTCTATTTTGGGGACATCTTCTTTTCCCGTTTCTTTATATTTAAGGGCCACTGGACTTTCATTAAACCTCTATTTCGTAGAGACATTAGGTATTTTTGAAAGTAGGAGAGATTAAAAATGAGCAATGCCCTCTCCAGGACTCCAACCACGGACCTCTCGAATACGCGTCGAGTGTGCTGACCACTAAACCACGAAGGCATGCTAAGAAGAAGGGGTAAGAAATACCTTATATACTCCCCCTTTTAAAGAGAACTGGGGATTAGGAGACCCAATTGCCAAATTCTGGTAGTGAAGAATCATCATCCACCACCTGTTTTTAGTTCGGGCGCCACTGCAGAGACATTACGTATATTTTGAAAGCAGGATAGATAAAAAATGAGCAATGCCCTCGCCGGGACTCGAAACATGGACTTCTCGAATACGCACCGAGTGTGCTGACCACTACACCACGAAGACATGCTAAGAAGGGGAGAGAAATACCTTAAAGTTTCACTCAAATTTTTCTTAATGTGATTTGTTTTTGCCTACATTTTAAAATGTTTCTAAAATGAGACATAGCATTATCGATAAAATGATGTAGGCTATAGCATGGTGATATCGTTACGCGAAAACAATGCATCTTACCCCCTTTTGCACAAATTTCGCGAATCGGAAATTTTTCCTGCCTCCAATATTTCTGAAGATACTTCTTCTGCAATCGCCTTTTATTTGTTGCTTAAGAAGTTGTTGTAAAGCTTTCTTGCTGAGCTCATTTTTATGGTTCTTTAGTAACTTCACGTCTTAACTTCCTTGTCCATAGTTTTGTCTACAGTCACAATACGAGTATTATAGATTAAAAAAAAGGGCTGCAAGTGGCAGAGCAGTCATAGACTCTGACTGCAACCCAATCTGGTCATCCAGGCTGCAGTCATGGTCCTATAAGTCAATTGCTGCCATGCTTTGCTAATGAGAATTAAGCAATGGAAAATATTAAAATGACTTTCCAGAAGGCCCTGAATGTTAATTATGTGGCATAGAACACCTTTGAAAATTGTATGTTTCCGAATTGAATGTTCATACCTCAAGACACCGTTCGTCATCTAAGGGTTGAGATAATTTGTTCATGAACCGAAATATTCAGAAAATAAGGCGTTCCTGATCCAAGGTTTCACTCTAGTTCTCAAAGCCCTTTATCTAAATATACAGCTTGTATAGATGACATAAAAAATGCATAAATATAAAGCTAATGACGCAAAATCTTATCAAATGCTTCAGCCAATTACAGTTTTAGTTCTGGGAACAGAAAACTTTAACCAAACCAATAAGAATAAAGCTAAATTGAAAATAAATCACTCTGAACTACCAAACCTTCATCTTGGCGGGTCACATTCTTTCTCTCTTTCATACTACCTAGTCTGCTCTGTATATCTTCAAATATATATGAAACATCCATCAGATACCGATGTAGAAATGTTAAAACGCAATAAATTTACCATGTGTAATACGTAATAAATTTACTATGCGATTACTTTTGCGGGCTTTTTGGCTTAAATTTGAAAGGTCTTGTTAACTTTCATATTGTACTAGTACCCCAACAAAGAGGAAAATAAAAGGAATATGTAAAAATTAAAATTGGAATTTCTAATAATAATCCAGGCATAATATAATTCAGAAGCCTTTTTATCACTTTAAACGAACTTTTAATGTAGAAGGCACCAATATAGCTACTTGCTGAATGCTGATGAATCTGCACAATAAGTACTACATCTAAGCAAGAATACTGAGCATTTTTCCCCCTAATCGCTATGCACGGGCATATGATCTTAATCAAATATAAAACATAAAAGCATACACAATTAATTTATTTAACTAACTATGAGAGGAATTTTGCAGAACTAAAAGGAGAAGAGACTGCGAATCTAAATATAACGTTTTAGCAAAAATTTGAAGATTACGAACAGCAGCTGTAGAATGACTCAGCTTTTTAATGTCAAGAATGAATCAAATTTTCCAGATTAGCGTAAACATTTCTTTAATAATTCACATATCATATCAACGCACAAAAATATCTGTTCTCTTCTGCCTGATTTCTGTTTTATTGCACTGGGAATATATATATATATATAATTTAAAACTATTTTTTCACAAAGACGAAAATTAAAATTCATAATTAATAAATTTCGAATAATCCTATAACTGCAAAAAGGAATTTTTAAAATTGTTAAAACCAAAACTTTTAAACAAGCACCACCCCAATTCAAAATTTTTTTTGAAATTTAAAGAAAAAGGAACACAAAAGAAGAGCAATTCAATCAACTTCAATGTTACTTAGTCAGGAGAAAGGAACACTAAAACTAATTGAAATCTCTCTCCTACAAAAATCCTTGCTTTCCTGTATTCAGAATTAGCCGATGAATCATTTGAATATATTTTAATTACAATACTTCATCCGAAAATTATGGCCCTTCCCCAAAGCAAGAGAAAATTAAAATTCTTATTAGAATCTTGTACCTTAAATAAAGATAATTCCATTAAAATTGAATTCCATTGAAAATGAAAGTGAACTAATAAAATACTTCAGTGAAAAATATAAATCAAAATTTTACCTTTAAACATATAGCAAATAATCCAATGAATTTAAAACGTTAGTGAAAGTATAAAACTTAGGTGAAAAGACGTAATTAAAACTCACAATAAGTAATTAAAAACTTCGAGCACTTTCATTCGATTACAATCGAAACTAGGAAATTTTTGTTACAGTAGTTACCTACATACACTTGCACATGTCATTTTGGCTTCATTGACGAAATTAAAAAACCTCGGCGAGAAAGTAATCGCTCAAAAGGCTAAAATTTGGAACAAAAGATGCAACTTTAAAACCAAAAGAAAAGCTTTTAAATACTCGATGAATAATTCTTTTAATTTTGACAGAGAAAAAGATTATTTATGAATTGAATGAAATTAAAGTAAAGTATCTGACTCTTTTAAAACAAAAATGGGAAAAAAAGAACTCTCACCCTCAAAATATAAAAATAGGAAATATAGAAAATATAAATAAAATTATCGCTACACCGAGAGCCAAAACACAAATCTCTACTTCATCAAATATGTGCAACAACTAAATTCTTTCACATAAACCTAACTAAAACTCTGTAAACTATTTTTAGAAACTTACCATTCCCAATTTTCCAAAACTTCATTCGTTATGCCCTACTGCACAGAAGGAACTGCCATCCATCACGCAGAAACAGCAAAACAGCACATCCATTCGTTGGAGGTGCTGGAGTTCGGGAGATTAAACTTGCCGAACAGCCCTCAAATTGAATTTTCCCGTATGGCGCAACAATCCCATTAAATAATAATCCTGGAGTCGCGATACAAAACGCCCAGAAAAAGTAAAAAACAGCGAGAAAGGAGGAGGAGAAAAAAGAAGGAAAACCAACTCGTCCAGAACAGATATAAATTCGACAGAAATAAGATTACAGAAGTCGCGTGTTTTCTTGAAGGCGAACCTGTGTATCTTAATTTACAGGGATTAGTGTGGCCATGGCGGAGGCGCGGGGGGTGTTCTTCCTTTTAAATCTTTCCGGCTCATTCCCTCCACAAGAGATCAAAGTTTGGGGAGTCATTTACTTTTATTTGCAGCATAAGATCAAGCGTTCAGGGATTCCCGCGAATGGCCATCGCCAACTGATTCGCAATCTAAAGCGTATTCAAAGGCCTGAGGTTGCCATTTAAGTCAACTTCCAGTGCATTTCCAATGCGGGCGGCTTACACAGTATCTTATATAAGTTAGTGGTGTTTTACAACAAGAAAATATAGAATGAATTTTAATTTCCAATAACTCGGGAAATCAGTATTTCTCTTTGGTTTTCTACATTAAGTAAATTAGAAATAGTATGTTATATCGCTCTTTTTTTTTTGCAGTTCTGTGTTAACTTCAGAATTCAATTTTATTTTAAAGTATATAATTCTTAAAGGCCCGTTCTTTCACTAGGAAGTTGAACTCACCAAAAACTGAATTTTTAAAGAGAAAAATGTTTTTATTTGCCTTTAGCTGACATAAAATAAGAGAATTTACATAATTTACTCTATGGATTTTCCAGGGTTGGAAATATTATCGTAACTATTTAAAAATTTAATTTTTGGCAATTTATTTACAGCATTAACAACCTCAGTTACTGTTTGAAATCTTATGACAATCAACATTTCACTCCACGTAGCGTCAATAATTCGAATTTTTCCCAAAGAAAGTGCTTTTAAGCTTAATTTAAAGGATTTATTCCTATGATGAATGAGCAGCATTTAATTTCCCGACTCCTAAACGGTTGCATCTTAGACACAGAAGTAGGCAGTACAACGTATATGTCAAATACTATTTGTTTTAAAATACAAGTGAAAAGCAAAATATTCAGCAAGTAACACGCAAGCGCTCCCATGTCGACGTTGTGGCTAACACTCCGCATAGCCTTGTTTAGAGGTTAAATACTTCATCAAGAGCGGCCTGATTTTCAGACGGAATACTGTTTGCTTCTACGAACCTTTTTAATGGGGTACAAGCGGAAATGGGGGGGAGAGATTTAGCCTAAGAGAAATAAACAATGCGCCAAGAAACTACTGCACACTGTAAATAAGTAACATATTTAATTAGCATTATTTCTTAATAAATAAAATTAACTAAATACGCTACTTGCTAATAATGTGCTACATAACTTAATATAAGTAATATATGTTAGATAACTTACAACTCATATACAATGCGTTTATAAATGTAATTTACTTACTATAATATAGTAATTTACTTATTATAATCCGTAATTATTATTTATTAGTAAATAAATAATTTTAGTTACTTTCAACATGAATAATTACAATAAAAAACTGCTTTTTAATCTAAAAAAAAGCTGCTCATTACCTTTTGCTTTCTTAATTGAAAATAGTTTCTCAGGCTTAAAATGTCTTCCTTCACCCTCCACCTAGTTTTCAATTTTAGGCATAGAAAACGTTTTAACTTTTCATAATGCTTGGGACGTTTCGATGGAACTTGGAACCATCACTTCTTTGTTTTCATCCTTACCTTCTTCCTCCATACTCTTGTAAACGAAAACTGAAGATTAACCCAGAAAGCTCTAAAAACTAACCGGAATAAACTAATAAAAGTTAACAGGAACCAACCAATGAAAGCTAAGAGAAATACACTTATTGAAATTTGCAAAAAAAACTAACATTCGTAAATAACGCTAATAACGCTGAAGTGGAAATGAGGATCAGTTATGAAATATTAAGTTACTATGCAGCCAGATTTATAACCCAAAGAGAAGGTGATTTAAATTATAAGTGCGTACTTCGCTTTAAATTTTTCCATAACTGATCTGTGAGGGAAATTCTGAACTTGATCTATAAACAATTAATGCAGTAAAACGACGATTCACGGAACGATGTAGGTGAGAATAAACAACGTCATTTATATATATGCGAAAACGATAGATCAAAAGTTCGGTTGTACTCAAAAGAACTAAATATCTGAGGCATGTGCAAAGGAATCGAAACATTTAAGAGAGGGGTGGAAAAACGAGTATTTGAAAAAGGCGAAATACATTTGCACAAAGGTGAAAGTGCGAGCTAATTTTATTACAGAAGAAGAGATGGGAATAGAATGGCCAAGAAAACTAAATTTATATTTTTAATATATTAAAGTGAACATTGAGTTTAAAAAGAGAAGAGAAATATTTCTATATGATATTTCCCCCACAACAAAAGATTTAAAAAAAATTCTAGTAAAGCAAGATTAAAAAAAAAGCATATTATATAAGAAAATGATGAATGCATTACACGATACGGAAGAACACCAACGAGGGAAAAGAAACCAGAAAACGATAGAAAAAAAGGTGAGAAATACGTAACCCCAGTTTGAGAGTAGTTTGTTTCAACTCAACCTTGAAGTCATCGAGGTAACGCGAGCAACCATTTTCTAGCAATTGTGTTAAAGTTTGAGAGTCCACAGATGCAAGGCAGAGAATATTAATGCTACATTAACGGCGAAGAAGCCGAGGAGGGAAAAAATAATAATATCATACATTATTCAGATCTTTCCTAACTTGATCTTTAATAAGACACACGAGCAACATAATCCGCTTGATGCAATGGCGTTCTTCCATCCTTTTGAAGATAAGATCTTCTTTCATATAATAAGATACAAACAGCCCCAGAGAGATGTCGATTTCTTTTTTGCTGTTATGTATTACACATAAAATACACTTCCTGAATAAAAGAGATAAACTCATCAGATGAGATATCCACTTTCGTATCTTCTTCTACATAGAACTCTCCTTAATTGCAAATTTATTGAATAAAAACAGACATCCCATGACACTTACTAGTATCATGAAATTTGTAGCAACGGAAACCAGACATAAAAAGGGGAACACGTCAATTATTTCCTCTAGCTGGAGGAAAAGAATAACATATTTTTGAATTAAGAGTTTTTTTTTAATGGATATTAAATACATTTAACAATGAAATAATTCTCAAAGAAAAATATCCGTAAGAATCGCAATTAGATAACTGAATTTGCGAAATAATATAAATTAACATAAACACCACAAGATATACCGCCTGTGAGCTATATACCAGATCTTTTCGAATTGATACATGAGTTAATGCAAGGTTCCATTCCTCATCGTGTTCGCAGTATGTAAGAAGATAAGAGATGTTCGATTCAAATGAATTTTAACAAAATAATACAGTGCTCCCTCGTCATAAAACCATGCAGGAAGGCTTAATTCCACGTTATAATAAATGTAGTTATAATACTATAACGTAAGAATTATGCAATACTCTCTATTACTTATCTTTACTTTTTCAGGACGGAAAGCCCTCGGAACCACCTCATGAAGAAAGGGTGTCAAAAGTGCTTGATGGAAGTCGTGACCATTTGACATGTTGACAAAACGACTCTTGCCTTAACACATGAGAGACACACTGAATGGCTTGGCTCTAACTTATTTTTGATAAAAACAAATTCTAGAGGGAGCTGCCATCAGATCTTTTGAATGGCTTTTTGAATCAAGCTTTAAGAGCCCATAGCGGAAATAATCATTCATAAATTTTAAGACCCAGCTCAACAAGAAGGCAGCCGGTTTGCTAACCTAAAACAGCCGAGATTCATAACGAAATCGTGGTTATCAATAGTTAGTTAAGTATGTTATTGCTGACTGTTTCTATCTACGGCACTAGGCTGTAACAGAAAAAAAAATTTCTTTCCCTTGTTCTTCAAGTAAAAAATTTATCTCCTGCAACGAACTTTACTTTTTCATAATACAGACTTCACTGCCTTCATAAAAAATGCCGATTAATCATATATTACATTTATGCATATGAAATGCTGAACTTGGAGCTGAAAAGATTTTCATATTACAAATAACTAACAGGTATTGTATTAATTGGACATAAAAGTTTCATTGCATATGTTCATGAACTCGTTTAAGTTCTAAGCTATTATACGAAACTTGCCAAATAAAGTGAAAGTAACCATAGGCACTAACACAGCATTTGGATTTGACACAGTAAACGAAAGCCATACAACGATAGAAAAAACATTGGATCTGACGAACCTTGAAAATGAGCATCATCGCACTTCAGCAAGAGCCACAGACAACATCGAACTGCAAAAGCAAATTCGATTCTAGCCACACAACTGTAAGGTCAAGGCAAAGAAACTGAGTGCATCGGTTATTTCCCATCATTTATAAACATTTGGGAAAGTCAAGAAGAGCAATAATTGGTTTCTCCGTAAGCTCACGGTGAGAAATAAACCTGATCCGTCGCTTGAAATTTGCATTTCTTTGCCCTATCGGAAACTAAACGTTCCTGCTTTGGTCGAAACAGTGACATGTGAATTAAAAATGGAACTTTATTAACAATCGTCGTCCGTTTACTCAGGGTTAAACGCTGAGGCAAGGGTTACACCCCAAATCAGAAACTGGAACTAAATCTCCATCTATAGGAAACAGTGTTGACTATTTGATGGCGGGCAACTGACATTTCTTCTTATGCAGTAAAACAATTTGCTAGTTGCTTAGATGAATTTGTTAGTTACTTAGAATGGAGTTAAATTGCTTCAGATCATACATAACAATTTGTGCCCACAAAGATCCAAAAACACATAATTCATACCATGAAACCTTTAACTCTCAGCCACATTTACTCTTGCCAATATGTTGATGCTTTTAAAATATTTGGAACTTTTTTTTTTTTTTTTGCAGAGAAAGAATTTAAAAATGATGTAACAGGCAAAAACGCCTTTACAGAAGCGCTAAAGTGCAGATCATTAATCTTCTATGAAACTGGCAAGTTCTTACACATCGCAGGGAGTAAGATATAACTACTGGTGTATATTTTCATTGATGAAAATGAATTTTAACTCAACTCCTGTTACCTGTGCAACGATCTGACACACACACAAAAAAAGTACTGATTTTAGGTGGAAAAAAAATTTCATTTGTCCGTCATTTTCTCTTTGGGAGGCATTTTTAGCCGAATATACACTCACGTTTGTGAAAATTGCAACACCATGAAGGACTTACGCGAGTGAGCTGAAATTTTCAGGAAATGCAAAGTAGCGCATGATATGCAAATGATTAGAATTGCAAATCCGTAGCGCATGCGTATGCTGAGCAGCGCCCTCTGAACGGCTGATGGATCCGAATAAATAGACGGCTGTAGCGAGGCGTGTATGGTTATCGGTGGTTATCTGCTAGTGGTAAACGTTAACTCAATCTGTACTTATGCCTCGTCGACGAAAGAGAGCGAGATTTGAACAACTTACAGAGTTTGAACGAGGGAGAATCATCGGCCTTCGTGAAGCTGGATTGTCGTATCGTGCAGTAGCCTCTCGTGTGCAGCGTAACAGCAGCACAGTGATGCGCGTTTGGAAGCAGTGGACGGACGAGTGTCGGACAACTCGGAAATCCGGGAGTGGACCCCGAAATGTGACGTCAGCTCGCGATGATAGACACCTGGTCCGCATGGCGCGGACGGACCGTACAGCTTCCTCTAGACAATTGGCAGCACTGTGGTCAATAGCTACAGGTGTTTCATTGTGTGCTTCATCAATTCGTAGACGTCTGCTGCAGTGTGGACTGCGCGCACGGACTCCTTTATACAGGATCCCCCTAACGCACGACCATCGCCGCCTGCGGCTACAATGGGCCAATCAGCATAGAGACTGGCGTGCTGATTGGCAGCATGTCGTGTTTTCTGACGAATCCCGCTTTAATTTGTGGTACCATGATGGCCGCATTCGTGTCAGACGCTATGCCGGTGAACGCCACCTTCCGGAGTGCATTATCGAACGCCACAGTGGACGAACACCCGGAGTTATGGTCTGGGGCGCCATAGCATATCATAGACGATCTCAATTGCTACGAATTGTGGGCAATCTGAACAGCAACCGGTATATCCGTGAAGTTCTACAGCCCGAAGCTGTTCCCTTCCTTCAAAGCTTGCCAGGCGCTGTATTTCAACAGGACAATGCCCGCCCTCATACTGCTCGGATTGTTAAATCCTTCTTTGCAGCGCAGCAGGTACAGCTTCTTCCTTGGCCTGCGTGTTCCCCGGATATGTCGCCAATTGAACATGTGTGGGATGTCATTGGTCGGCGTCTTGCTCGTGATCCTCGTCCTGTTGCGTCTGCAGACGAACTTTGGGTACGCGTACAAACGATATGGAATGCTCTTCCTCAGTCAGACATTCAAACTTTGTTTGACTCCATGCCACGTCGTGTAGCAGCACTTATTGCGGCGCGTGGTGGCCACACAAAATACTGATTCTGATCTCTTGTTCTTGTTTGTTTGCTTTGAACATTTAATCATTTATTTGTACCACTACCACTCAACTGTGTATTAAATTGCATTCAATTATGACGATTCCTTCTTGGTGTTGCAATTTTCACAAACGTGAGTGTATATGAGGATACTTTCTTGTCTGCAATTACTCGTTAATTGCTACCTACAGAACTAACGATGACTTGCAAGCGTACATACTTCTTTTGAAAATACAATGTTTCATGAAATTTTAATTAATCCTTCTCCAGATTCTAACCCCGCTCCTCGAATTTAAAACAGATGACCACAGATCAAATTGGGTTCATCCACCAATTTATTCTTCAAATGTCCCCTCATTTCGGATTTTGATGTTTTTAAATGTAACCAAATTTCGAATTTCTATTCTTTTTTGTCCAACATCAAAGTCTGCAACATGACGAGGATTTAAGGTATAAAGGCTCTTATAAATTCGAAACAAGCACAAATTTTTGATTAAAGATTAAAAAAGATACAAAAAATATTTTTAATTTAAATGTCTTCAGTAAAATGCATTAAAAAGTAAAAAATAATTTTTTTTTTAATTAAAAAATAATTTAACCATTCTTGATTATAAGAAAGTTGTGGAATCCAACCAAATAATTCTCTTATGGAAGATCCAAAATAATTTTATTTCTAACTTTTTTAAGCCTTTTTGCCAAAAGCGTCTAATTTGCAAATTGAATTCCTATATATAATTTTAATTAATTAAACCTTAATGAATATTTTATTAATTGGAATGTTTTCTATGGGTACTAAATAAAAGAAACGATTTTGTTTTATAGAAATGTCTAACTCATTGTGATGAAACTGATTTAATGAAATTCTTCACCTCATTCTGATAATCTTGTAATTGGAAGTGTGCGTCAAGCATCCATACTGAAATAAATAAAACATGTGGCCCTCTTTTTCGAGCACCTTCGATACTTGTATAAAAGGTCAAGCTAAGAAGTTTCAATAAGGAGGGGAATATGCCAAAATTCCAGGCCAAAAGAGCAGAGAAAATTCAGTTGTCTCCCAACTCGAGAATTTATCACAACTCTGCTTCAGACAAAGATAAATCGACTGTGCCTCAACTGGAATTTACCGTTCGTTCATAAAGGTTACTCCCTCGCATTTGATCTAACTTGTGCCCACCGAAGCTCAAGAAAAACCATTAAGGGCACGGAGAGAATACGAATTTCGTCATCATTGTCATAAGCCCCTTTTTTAAGTTCTTTTTTTACACGTCAGCCTTCAACAAGAAGACAAATGGACCTCATCCGATATGCTTGGTTGCAGACCCAATATAAAATAAAACACAAATCTTCGTAGATTTTATGAAACAATTTTTTTTTTTTTCGAAAAAATGACATCGGTGGTTTCTGACTTTCAAAAATGGTCAATGCAAAATGATCCGCTCAAATACACAATTCCAAATACAGATAGAATTATCGATCAGTAAGTATAATCCATTATTATCTGCATTTTCAGTATCTCGCGACTTCAAATTTTTGTCTCTCGCAATTCACTTTTATCTGCTTTTTCCATAACTTTCTATAACTATAAAAATTTTGTTTCTCGCAATAATAAACTCCTCAGGAAAACATGTATCTGTACCACTTCAGATACCCTATTACCGTCAAAATACTAAAAACAGTAAACGATATTGAACTAAGAAATATCAGTTTATGTCCCAGATTTAACAAGACATCAGAAAAGATTATTGTGAACTATCTGCAAGTCTATTACTCAGCAGAATATACTGAATATTCCAAAATCAGTAACATATCTATTCTACAGAATTTAAAATATACGGCAAAGAAATTAAAACAAAAATGCCTAAATATCAGGGAAGCTAAAAAATTTTTCAATATATATGTCTTAGCTATTATTATATTCAGTAAAATTAGCTGTATATTGACATCCTAAATTTATGATTTTTAAACTATCATATTCACAAGTCAGTATTATGCTATCTGTATTTCTAACCAAGATAAAAGATAACTGCTGGATTTTGCGAAATTTACCTACGATAGAGCAGCATTCCATACTGCTTTTCTATTACCCCCAATCTTTGGCAAATATGGAATTACAAGTAATCATTTAGCATGAATGATCATCAACCCTGTGATTTCTTACTATGGCGGCAACTGAAGTCTAATGGAAATTTAAATAACGCTAACGATGGTTACATATAAATTATTCCTATGTAAGAAAGTTTTTCGTGTTGTCCATATCGTTTCAGATGAGCTTCAAACAATATTCAATCGTGGTAACTGCACTTCATACAGTACAGCATACGAACATAATAGATGTTCTGTTACCTATTGCAAATGACGCACAACCATATGCACGAAACTAAAATGACTACATAATAAAAAATTTTCCAAAAAAAAAGTAATTATATGCATTTTCATGTTAACTGTGTAATTATAGTACAAAGAAAACACAAGTACGCTTTTTGAAATGTTTATTGACTTTTGAATCGCACTGTATAACTAAATTCAGCTCCCTTGAAATAACAAGAAAAATAATACCCAGAATAAATACGAAAACATGTATCTTCAGATAACTGTCAGTGTTGCTTTATAATTCGTGATTTCCTTTTCTGTGTCGCAATTCAGATACATAGTTTTATACAAAGCATTAACATGAACAATATTTATAATACAGAAAACAGCACAAAATTATAAAAACAAAATCTGAAAGCTTTCAGATTTTACATCACGTCCAAAGGGGCGTTTATTTAAAGTTTTGTGCGTTACCTTTATTTATTAAATATCATGTTCCGCGTACTTAAACCATAAAATTCAATTCAACTCAACAATATCGCAAAATAATTTCAAAATTAACATATTTTTAGAATTTCCGATAGACAGTCTCGCGCGCTACAGAATTGTCCCCCCCCCCATGTACAGCATTGTTGCAATTGCTCGCTTTGAAATCGCTGAGTTTGTTAATCAAAAATTCATTAAAGTTTTACAAGATATGAAACAGATAATAAAACAAATTCTAAATTCGGGCTTCCAGATATAAGCCCATATTCGGGTGGAAACGTGTCTTATGCAAAACTGGATGGCTCTAGGTACCGTTGTTTTATCACAATGCGAGAAACATATATACATTTATGCAGATTCTTCATTATTTAATTTCTTTAACTATAATACAAGGTTGTGATATTTGGTGGCAACACTTTGAAAAGTGAACCGACATTTATTGTGGATCAACGCAAAATTCCAAAACGAAATTAATAGCCCTTCTGGGTTAACGCCCTTTGAGCTAACAAACTCAGATATACCCTGTACAATTTATTACGTGTATGCAAACTATATTCCTTTTTAAATACGAATAAAATTTCTTGCCCCAAAAATTGCAATTTGGAAGCCCGTCAAACACTTCGAAGTTTATAATTAAAATTATAAGAAATATTTGGAAAGTTTTAAAATCGTAGGATTAAAAAGAAACTGGAATCTGATTTTGGTGTACCTACTTATCTAAGAATAATTGTCTAAAACAACACAATAAAACACAAAATTTTTATATTTAAAAAGAGGTTTTGTAAAACCAGACGGTATTTAAAAAAGTTATGATATTAATGAATCGTGAATTAACGCCACGACTTTGATCTAAATTTACTTAATAAAGAACACTAGGTTTCTATATGCATTTATTTCACTAGATCGCATGCCACACGGCTTGCAATTAATGGTAATGTGATACTTCTGTACATCACATGTAGGGATACATAAAATGCTCCAGCATATGTAACCAGGCGCCATGAAGATCAAGTGGCACTTTCGGACAGCCAATTAGAAACAATCGGCTTGTGATCATTTATTATTTTTTCCCTTTCTTTTTTAGTTAATGTCTGTGTTCTGCTCTCATGGTACTGCTAGTGTGTTATTAGTTTTCCCATCTTCTCTTTTAGAGATTCATATAAATTAAATTTCATCCTTGTTGAAACATCTGCAATCTTATAACCCCTACCGATATCGGCAATTTCTCATTTATGCAAATTCTAAACAGATTACGTGGAAATGTATTATAAGTGACATTGAAAGAAACAAAAGTTGGATGACGACGCAAAATTAAATGTTTTTAAAAGTTAAAGAACACACCTGTAAGTCCAGGTGTAGACGAAACGTAAAATTTGTTACGGAATGCAAGCAAGAGAAGCTACAGAAGAAAATGGTTTGACAAAAAACATCTTTAATGAGGAAATCAATGGACTATTGGATACAGATTAATATATCATCGCTTAAAAATTCCAAGCCATCACGTTACATAATATGGAGAAAAGCGCAAGTTTCCATGCTATAACCACATAGCTCTAATGCTTTAGTTGTTCCTACCGATTTTAACCATCTTTCCTTAGTACAACAGCAGACAGAGATATCAGTAGCAGTAAAAAGGAAAAATAAGTTTGGAAATACAGCACAAATTTTTTCAAGGATGGAGCATTCAAAAGCAGCTCCAAGCAGTTTTCTCTGTTATTGCTCGCACGCAAATTTGGGTAGCTTAGTAGACAAAATAAAGTGATGACCTGATGCCCGATAGAAAGAACGGGCTTTAACACAAAATCTTTCAAGTATTATGGGGAAACGTTGCGTAGAATCCAAAACACACTATAGTTTATTTTCAGCACGGAGCAGTTAATGCCAGAAGATGCTTATTTTCCATTACAACCATCAGTGAATGTGCAATGCTAGCTGCTATCATTTCACACAAGCACTTTGGCGACGCGCGAGAGGTATTGGTTTCGTAAATCTTTATCAGGAAAATTAAGAAATATAACCAAGTGTTAGGACATGCGCAATATTACTACACCTTATTTAGCAACTTGTCGATGAAAGCTAATTAATAACAGCTTAAAGGAGATTAGGAGAGCTCTTGATTATTTTGCCAGCCAACTGTTAAACAACGAAAATGTTCCTGTGGAATTATTAAGTACAGAACAAACAAAAAAATATTGTAAAAAGGTTGAGTCATATATTAAACAAACTTATTCAAAGGTATCAACGTTCAAGTGGTTCATTAAAACACTTAACCAAGATTCAAAATACGACGACTACCAAATTGATTGGGCAAATTTGAAGAAAAAGCCCGCCACCCAAAAGAAAAATAAATTCATGAAGATAAAAGTATCGAAAATATCTTAATTACCTTTCAACAAAGCATTGGACATTTCCAATGCACCTACGTAACCTCAAAATAAACAACCACATACCTGGTCCTAAGCAAGGAGCTGGTAGCGGTGGTGGTCCTTCTTGATCTTCGTAAGGTACACAGTACATATCTTCCTCTAACTCACTTGCCTGCCAGTTTAATTGCGTCTTATCATCAATTGGAGCCATATATAAGGGATCATCATCTTCCTTATTTAAAATGTCTGTTTCGGAGCGGAGGAGATCGGCGGGTTCGCTATAATTGTCGAACACCACAAGCTAAAGGAAGAATAATATGACATTTAGCAAAAAAAATCCGTAAGATTCCTTTTTTCAAATAAATAAAAATATAAATCATATCAGAAAAGATTGCAAGATTAAGTTTTTTATATCATGAAAATTACATGTTTTAGGAGCCATTTTCTCAGTTTGAGAAGTAGTTTTTAGGCGTGTTAAATTGATAATTTCAGTATTAACTTCAAATTTCCTCATCCATCGCTACAAAATTATTAAACAACATGCCCCTTCTAAAATGCTTTTATTTTACTAACTTAGCAGTTAAAAGTATGACAAAACAAAGTCTATGAATTCTTCGATCCCATTTCGTTAAATGGAGGCAAGGATTACGAATTTTCTTAGCCTGATTACATATTAAGAGCTAAGTTAATACAATACAAACAAAAAATTCCATAAAAAATTACACTTTTGCAGCTGAAGAAGCAGGTTCTATATATGAACCTTCGAAACTAGTCCTGGAAATTCATAAATAATACGCTGATTCTCGTTGCTTTAACTCCTCCAGTAAGAAATACTATTTTCGATTCCAGATTGCTAATGTATAGAAGATAATCACAATAAAGCACTCCAGATTGTATTCGTTAATTTACTTTAGCAGCCTTTTTTCTCACATGAGTTTCAAAGCCTACTTAGCGACTACCATCAATCAGTGTGCCATTTAAGTATTTACATTCACACACTGTATTGGAAAATAGAAGAATATTAAAAGCTTTGAAAAAATATGAAATTTGGTGTTAAAGTTAATCTCACTACACGAAAGATAAAAATTCTAGCCCGGCAAAACAGAAAATTGTTGCCCATCTACAAGATTTAAAAATCTCTTCTATACTTAAAGAACCGTATTTCCCCTTGTAAAGGACGCATCTTGATTTTGTAGGGCGAACATTGGGGCAGGGGGGAAAGAAAGGTTTGGTTACAACAAGAAAAAACATTATTATTTGTTTAACGGATTGCGTTTTATTAACCTGCTAGATTACAATTTAATAAAGAAACAAAATATTACATTACGTCATTGAAATCAATGTTTATTCAGTAAACAATTCGTCAGCACTTTCCAAACTCGGATCTAAGGTGCAGTTTCCCCAAATTCATTTATTCACTTTATCTTTATTGAAGACAGTCTCGTCTTAAAAGGGCTGTTTTGCGGTTCCTTAGGTTAACGGGGACATAGTATACACTCAAGAGAAAGCTCCTTTGTTGGGAACTAGAAACGATATCTTTTAAAACTGTTCGTTAGCGACCAGAGGGGAGCTGAAATTGTTGTGAATATTCAATTGAATTTCAGGCATTTACAGTTTTTAAAGAACACAGGTGAACGAAGGCATTGACATTCTAAGAGTTCACATGCACGCCGCGTATGCCTAGTCAACAATCTTTCACCAAGTGCGTCTTATACTCCGGGAATTACAGTATGTGTCTCGTCAGCGTAACAAAAAAGAACCAGTAAAGAATATTTATACTTCTTTATAATATTTTATAACCAATGTTGTTAGTGAAAGTTTAAAAAAAAAAGAGAGAGAGAAGTGTTTTAATTTTTAAAACCGAAATTCTTTCCGAGTTCAATTCAAATTTTATTTAACAGCAAACACTGTGATTTTATTTATTTATTATTATTTTTAAGATATGAAAATATTTGCATAAAAATACGGTAAAACATACGTCAGCAAAATTCGATTAGTAGAATTCAGAATATTTTATTCCTGTTTAGTTTACATATCATAAGTATGCAAGAGTAAATATTTCTTACGGCTGAAAAAAAAATCGATTTCAGATGATCTAGTTAAGACCATTCGCATATGCAAATAAAAATACTTTTATTACTAAAAAAGCCAAATTTTGACCTATTCGTACGTTTCACACAGCAAAGATGTAAGACTACGTTAATTTTCAGGTGTTAATCTGAAATCAAATAGCAAACCAAGCTAAAAATCCTTTCCGAAGGAAATGTTTTGTAATTTTTACATATTTTTACAGCAACAGGCACAATTCAGCTGCTGATATCTGACAAGAATATAATTTAATGAATAGAGCCAATTGATATTTATACAACATACCACGCAAAGCAAAATTTTCAAGAATTTTTACTTCCCGTCGAGAATTAATGTAACGTTCTATTTACATATAAAAGTTAGGTTAGGTTAGGTTATTTGAACATATAAAACCACACGAGGGCTACCTACTCAAAAGGAAGCACATTTACGTAGACGACTTAAGAAAACTGGCTCATATTTAATTTACACATGAAAAAACCATGAAAACCAAACATGCAAATCGTTTGCCTGGGATCGAACCCACGCAAACTCCTAGTATTCTACGGTCTAACCACTCGGTCACTTGTGAGGCAATATAAATATGATTTCGGCCCGCATGCAATTTGAATTTAAAACCGTTGAGATAAATAATAATTTAAAGAATAAATAATATCATACTTATTAAGTTATAATGTATTTCTCCCGCCTTGTTAGCATGCCTTCGTGGTGTAGTGGTTAGCACGCTCGGCGCGTATTCGAGACGTCCTGCTCCTTTTACATCGCCCCTGCTTTCAAAAAATACCTAATGTCTCTGTCTCTATAAAGTAACTGCGTACAGTTATTTGCATTATAACTACTAAAAGTTAGTCATTTTTAAAGGGTTAGCATTACTTCCCTGATCAAAATTTTCGCAGTATTATCAGGGCAAATCCACGGGTGTGAAATTTTAGTAAATCTCTACAATTTCCAAAGCGATGGGGACGCGAATTTCCCCATTTTCTCTCGCGATAAAATTACTACACTAATTATCACTAATTGTAAAGTAATATTTTCCACGACAATTTTCAGCATTTCTCAGAAAAATATAAGAAGACGGTCTCTTTTTCCCCGCGAGAGGAGAATATCACATATCAATTAAATTTTGTGCGCGTTTATCTTCTTATTTTCTTGTATATACATATTTATGTGAATCAGAGAATATATTAAATTGTTATTGTTGCTGTTTCCCCCCCAAAAAAAATCAGAGAACATGGCAATATATTTTAGACAAAATTATATAAAAAAATCCGATGTGTACACCACATGACTTCCTTCTACGAAATATTAAATTATACGCACTTTTCTTGCATTTCATTTAAACTTATTGGATTCAATTAAATGTTTTCGTCGATAGTGCATAAACCACAGTAGAATAAATGCATTCTTTAAAATTCATTACATTTGTTTATCACAGCCACACTCTGGCGCTAGGTTCACTTAACAGCGTTACGTCTCATTCATTTTACAACTCAGAATGCACAAAAATTATGTATAGCATCTGAAGAATTATCTAATCGTTGCCACATGTTCTGTCCAAAAACTATAATAAATCTAAAACGCTGTATAAAAGAAATTTAAAAAAAGAAAAACAGTTTTTCACAATCGATTCAGTATTTCTCATTCAGTTAATTCAGTTCTCACTTCGCGACAAGACAAAAATACATAAAAACTCAAAATATCTACACTAAAAGTTATATAAATCTTAAACACTTATTTCCTCGAATAAATTCCAGAATGGATTAAGCGTGATTTCATTCACAATATTAAAAGAATACGTTACTTTGCGGTTGGGTAGCTTAGTTTATCTAGATTGGCACAAATCCACTACTCTGCGAAGTTTCAAATGTAAACAAATATGGCCGCGATCATAATCTAAAATTAGGCTTAGCCGCACTTAGAAAACTTTTAAATTGTTGATAATTCTACAATTACCACCTGCAGGTTAACTAAAAACATAAAAACCTTAATTGGAAGATAAGAACACCATAATTCAATCATTTTTAAAGCAAAAAATGCACAATTTACAAACATATAAGAACAAAGGAACTGAGCTCACTGAACCGAGTAACAGAATGGATACATATATACATATATTTATATATTTTTGACGCAACCCATATAGGAGTGCACATCTACATGTTATAGCAGTCCTATATCCAAAATTTCAACGTTCTAAGTCTCTTCGTTTTTTAGTTATGCGAGATACATACATACATACGTACGTAGGTACGTCACAGACGCCACAAAAAAATCTCTTCAGAATCCATTTTAAGTCAATTTTATAATTTTCTTTTGGGGGGAAAGAGTCTAAGAGTCCTTTATTTTGTCCTTACGTACGGATGTCAAGCAAAAATATCGTTAAATTTCAATCGATAGCTTTGAAAATACATATTTTCGTTGAAATATGATAGCCGAAATTTTTCGCAATTGCAATACTTCCTTTTTACAAGGAAGGAAAAATGACTAAGAAAAACAGAAAATTCAATGAATTCAGATTTAAATCTTTCTTTACACTGTTGATTATTGATCGTTTGTAGAATGCATGGAAATGCTGCTTTTAGTAACTCGATATACATTAAAAAAAATCCCATGCCATTCATTTTAACACTAGCACTACATATTCACTTTGTTAAAAAACCGTATACATCACAGAACAAAATCTTAGGTATTGTTTTGCTCCATTATTCTTGAGAAACGTCTTTTTTTTTTCGAACTCGAAGAATTTTTTGCACTCAAAAAACTTTTTTGACTTTAGAGCCTTGGAATAGATGTAGCAATTTTTAAAATAATATGAAGTATATTCTAAGAATCCTCAATAAGAAGCATTTTCCCTATAGCTAAATTCCCCTGAATTCTGCATCCTTTTTTCGACTTTCACTTTTTTGATATAAAGGAAACATATTTCGAAGAAAAAATGGATACATTCAGAATTAGATTTCAAGGCTGAGTTTCTGGATAACATTTCTCAGTTTTGTTCAAATCCACAGAGTTTTGTAGCGAATGGAATAAAAATACAGTGCTATAAAATTGTCAAATAAAGTCTACTGAATTATACTCGAATTTTGAATTAGTAGCAGTTCTCAGATATGCAAGAGAATTTTTTTCTTCTGGCACTATGATTTAAAAAAAACTGTAAAACATTTTTTTCGTATTAAAATAAAACATTATAAAAAGTCATAACAAAGAGTACTTTATTAAGTTAGCAGCAGCAACTTATAATGTCAGTCTTACTTGGTCCTTTTTTCTGCGTACAGTACAGGGATATCAAAAAAAGATTTATGGTTCTTGTTTCCTTAAATAGTAATTTTAAACATATATATAGATTTATAAAATTGTAAAAAAAAAAAGAAAGAAAGAAAGAAAAATCTGAAAGGTTTCAGTTGTTCCATAAAATTCAGTTCAAGTGCAATATCGAAAAATAATTTTAAAATGAGCGTATAAGGTATTTCTCCCGCCTTCTTTGCAGGCCTTTATGATGTAGCGGTCAGCACGCTCGACGCGTATTCGAGAGGTCTGTGGTTCGAGTGCCTGTTCGGACGCCACTTATAGAGACATTAGGTACTCTTTTTAAAGCAGAGAATGAAAAATGAGCAATGCCCTCGCCGGGACTCGAACCACGGTTCTCTCGAATACACGTCGAGCGTGCTGATCACTACACCACGAAGGCGGGAAAAATACCTTATAATCATATCTTTAGAATTTCCGATACACAGTCTCGCGCGCTGGAGACAAAAAAAAATTTTCTGTGCAACGTTGCCATTGCTCGCTTTAAAATCCTTGAGTTTGTTAATAAGAAAATTCATTAAAGTTTTAGAAAATATGAAATCGATAATAAAACAAATTCCAAATTTCGGCTTCCAGATGCCCATATTCGGGTGGGTCAGTTAATATTCAAAATTTGATGGCTGTAGGTATCGTTGTTTTATCACAATGCGAGAAACATACATACATTTATGCAAATTCTTCATCATTTAATTTCTTTAAATATAATACAGGGCGATAATATTTGGTGGAAACAATCTGAAAAGTGAAACAACGCTTTTAGTGAATAAACGCAAAATGCCAAATTGAAATTAATAGTCTTTCCGGGCAAATTACCCCTTTGGACTTAAAAAAAAAAAAAGAAAAAGAAAGAAAGAAAGAATTTCGGGAAACCAGTTCCAAAACTTCGGACTTAGACAGTTCTGTAAAAATATATATCTCAATATGGTTTTCGTAAAATAAAAAGTGCAACCAGTAAAATACACTACATCGTTTCATATACGATATTCATTCATACTGCATTATTGAAGCCATATATGTTGTAAGAAACTTTCTCCTTTTTTATCGCATGCCTTCCAAGTGTAATAGGCGACCAGTCTGAATAGCATTGGAAGGTTACTGTCTAACTTCCAAAAATTCTAATACAAAATCTAAAAGTAACGCCCCTTCAACGTGTGGTGGACGGCAATTCACCATCAACTGAATTTCACCTGTCTCTCCAGTCGGCTTTTAGAAGGTGGAGGATTTAAGGTGTTTTCGTTCTCTTCATTGTGTAACTTCATGGTGTAATTCAAAGCATGTTCGGTTAGATGTCAGGAGGTACGGGGTTCGAATCCCGTCGAAAGCAGTGTTGAGTGTCTCAAAAATAAAAAAAAACTCCAAAATTATAATATGATTGACGTTCGAAATAAAATGTGGTAGACGATAATTCTTGTATTTGGCGTCTCAGTCCCCTCCTGACGTGTCGCCTTTTGCATTGGGGAGTATATACAGAATTTTCTTCTTCCTTACAGCCTTCTTCCTGACGTAACTGGAAAGCATATTTTGCCAGCATCAGGAGGTCTGTAGTTCGAATCCCAGCGAGGACATCGTTGTTTCCTGCTCCGAAATAAACCTAATGACTCTACGGTGTTATTTCATAATACACGATCAATTCCTAGGGAAACAAGTAATTAATTTGAACTCGGTAAAGCACATGGTGGCTTTTATTGGAAATGAGAGGACGGACGCATTGGCTATTACATATAAGGACGCTAAAATCACTGAGCTGCAGGGGTCCGTGACCCTTAAAAAGAGGAAGACTGTGACCCTTACGAAGAATTATACTTACAAATTATGGACACAAAAATGGAAAATGTCTGATAAAAATAAAAACTATAGGAGATTGGTAAAAAAAATGTGGTGACATAGATTTAAATCAAATTTTAACGGGTCATAGCCATTTTTCCTGCATACTTTAAAGGATTTAATCTTCAAAACTCCAACTTCTGGCACAGCCGCAATGAAATTGGAGATGTTAAACGCTGCTTGTAGACCTGCTCACTTTTAAAGGATATAAGGAAAGATTTTATCATAAATGGAGTTTTTCATGTGGAATGGATCTTATCAGATTTTGACGAGGCGAGAAGTCTATCAAAAGAGATTATCAATTATATCAATAATAACTGATCAACTGTGATTCAGTGTGTGTACTGTATTTGTGCCTATAACTGGGACAGCCTAATTAAACCATAGGGCTATTTGTGGTCAAGTGGGCTTGCCTGCTTCCCTCAAACAAACAAACTTAATCAATTCAATTCATTTGTTGATCAAAAGAAAATCAATCACACGTATAGTAACAGTTGCAACAAGCCCCTTAAAAGGAACAATCGGCAAATGTATGCATAAATTCATGCAATTTTAGCATGTTAGAGTTCATCTGCTATCACTGTGAAGTAATCTGTGATGTGCAAGTCAATGCCCGATAATGAGCTAGATTTGTTCCGGAACAGAAATCAAACGTAACCACATGCCATAACGCCAGATGTACTGAATATATAGCGATGTATTTATATAATTCAGATTTCAGTGTATCGCTTCTGTACCGTACGACATAGGAGTGATCACAGTGCTTCATTAGAAAAAATACTCCATTGAAAAGAAAATGTCGTATCATTCACATTTTCATTCGTTGTTGCGGCGATGATGTTTGCAACTACCGTCGTGCCGAAATTCTAGGAAGCACTGTAGCCGCAAACATTTATACTGATAAATAATGTGCGCCTAGCCAAAATTTGCAAATAACGACGTTCAGCCGAACATACATAGGCTGGTTGCTGCACATGAACATACAAAGGCTGGCTGTTGCTGACACATCTTTGATTGTTGACATAGAGTATATGATACAGCAGTGCAATCTGTAAAAAATATACACACAATACCATGGGCAAGAACACAATACGACAATACACCTAATACAACATGTGGTAGTGTGATAATGCTGTTGGGACGCATCACAACAAATTAAATACTCTTCCTCCAGCTACCCATTTCATATCCGCATCATCATGGCAGCATTCCGTTCAATAAGAGCATTATCTCGATAGCATAACCCGAAGTTTCTGGCTAGGCAGCTCTGGATATATCACAATTCTTCAGCTGGCGATCACAGGCAGAAACCTATTGATATGACTAGCATATTTTTCGGCGAAATAATAACTTAACTAGACATAAGATTGGTATCCCCAAACATAATTCTTACATTTAATAGCGGTTCTCTACTCTTCCATCTTATACTACAAGGAACGTGACACAGGTACATGTGGTATACTGCTTAACATTTATATGTTCTCTGATGATTTGTATGCCCTTTGCATCAGGCAAATTTCGAATCGGTTGGGTATATCTTCCTGGTGTTTCAATAATAATAATAGTCGGCAGTGTTTTCATTACACTTTAAATAGCAAAAATCAAATATTTCATGCTTTTATGCATATCAAACTGCTAACTGTCAAAACGAGATTCTCTTCATCTGCAACTTAATTTATTGCAAAAGGCTTGAATTTCATTAGCATGAAAAAATTACATGGAAATGTCAGTAAATTTATCTCTGTGGCTATACCGCAACTCAGTCACAGAGAAAATAGACAGCTTCATTAAAAATTAAGAGGTAATAGTTATATACTCGCGTTCTTACATGATCATAGAAGCAGTTTAATCCAGATAGAAGTCGCCCAGACGGTATAGTGGTTAGGGGAACCTGACTGCGATACCAATGGGCCCGGATTCGAATCCATGAAAAGGTATGGATGTAAAATTGTCTTTCCCTTCATAGCAGGTAGCGCCGACCGCCTATTAGGTGACTCCACAATAAAATGACCACCACTTCTGGTCTTAGCAGGGGCCACTGCCGTTACAGGCAAGTGCCCGCCAATGGAAAAAAAATAATTATAATTCAGATAGATTTTTAGCTTGACTTACACACAGTTCTAAATTCAATAATTACTTGAAGCTAGCTCAAAACAATTAACTCTGGATGGCTTTAAATTTTTTGGCCACCACAAGCATAAATTAAAATTACCGCGGACTGATGGTGTCAGCTGCAAGACAGTAAGATAATATAAACATAAGTAAGTAATATAAGACTTAGCTGCAAGACAGTAAGATAATATAAGTCCAAATATCAAGATCACGCTTACGTGGGGCTACTAAAATCAATCATACTTCATCCATTTCATTTAAGACTTTTATTTCATTCTTTACTTACGTACTTCTGAAGTGACAGGCGAAATGAACCACAGTAAACAACAACGAAAGCCAGAACAGTCAGCCAAAATTAAAAAGTCTCAGAGTCTAACAGTCTACATTCCAGCAATATATGCAAATATCTAAACAATGAAACGCCATCGGCATTATGCACCACAAAATACGTTGAATCTCAAACAACTTCATTAACATCTATTCAACACTGCAATCGAAAATCAACACCGCAACCAAAAAAAAAAAGTCCATGCTTCAAAAAGACGTTAACAACAAATAACAACTACTAGTTCTTCTTGGGTAGCCTACTGATATCAGCAGAAGATCGAAACTAAGATTCTTCCACCGCAAATTCCAGAAACTTTCCGAGCGACCGGGCAGTTTGAACTGCTAGTTAAATTTGCAATCAAAAACGGATTTTCTCGTAGAAAATTAATTACACGTACACAGAAGTTTCCCTTCCCTTATCAGATGAAGACCAGAATAGAATAGAATCTCCGAAGACTTTCGAAGCAGAGAAGCTCAAAGGTTAATCATTCAAATTAATTGCAGCATTCATGGATGCAGTACCGAAGACAGTTCCGGCACACGACTAATCAATACTGTCTAAACGGCAAATCATGATGGTTGGGAAGAGGTCCGCATGATTAGTTTTCAAACTTCCAAGCAGAAATAAATTTGTAAGAGGAATTATACTTGAAGCGTAAGTAATGAGAGGAAGCGAGGAGAGATCAATAAAAGATAAAGAGTAAGTTATGCGTGAAAGGTCACGAAAGGAATCCCGGACCACAGTTTCATTAACATGTCATGCTAATAACGCTTACTGTGCATAACGTAATAAGCTTAAGATTGCCAGTTTTCATTAACTCTAATTCCAATAAACTTAAACATGAATAAAAAAATTACTCTAAATACAATTTAATTTTTTCCAATCTCTATTTACTCTGCAATCAAAAAGGAAACAACATACATCATCTTTAAATAAAAATGTTTATTGAGCACAAAAATATGTAATTGCACAATTTTTCCAACAACACAGGAGGCAAAAGGAAAAACACTTCAAATAGTTAGCCATTAAATAATATAAAATTCACAAAATTAAAACTGTTTTAAAAAATTGAAATCTAACCTTGGTATGCAGATTTAGCTATAATATCTGAATCAGTTTAAGCCATAAATCTTGAGAGCTTTAAGAATTAATCTCTCGGAAATTCGAAATAAGAATATAAAACTAAACTCTTAAAAACGAATTGTTCAAAACATTAGCACAGCAAGTGCTTTATAATATATGCATTCTGTAAAATATTTTTGTACAGTAATTGTTTCATCTTTAGCCATTTTAGGCCCTTTTGATAATTTTAAAATAAATTTGTTGCATTTATGTATAAATTTTGTACTCTTAGAGGGTGAAAACATGTCAGGAAAGGAAATGAATTTTATGAGACTATTAAATTAAATTACGTTTGTAAAGAAAGTTAGATTACTTTAAAGCGGTTTTAAATCTCAGCGAATTCATTTGAACGAAACATGCTTTTCGTTACTCGTTAATCAACTTGATTTAAGGCTTCAAAACACGCGAATCTTTGACAAGTTCTGTATGAAGCGTTAAACAAAGCAAATTAATAAAAAAACATTTTTTAATGTTTTTGGTTTTAATCTATTATTATCCTGTTTCTTATAATTTTTCCTCTTTTGAAATGAAATTTTTGTTTCCAATTTGATATTTTTCTTTAATCTGCGTTTTTCCAGCTTAATATGTTACACGGAGAGAATGGGGTTTGGACTTCAAATATTAATGCGGCATTTTCTTTTTCGTTTCCGATTTTTGAGATTTTGAGTTACATATATATATATATATATATATATATCAGAATTCTAACTTTAATTTGAAACAGCCTCTTTAGCTGCCCCTTTTCATTCAGATGTTTTCATTTTGTGCTCTAGAAATTGTAACAGATTATAATAAATCTCTCTGAATTGCATCATTTCAAAATCAATCCTCCTCACATGACTCTTGTATAGCGTTAACGACATAAATACAAAGCTTCAGCCAATAATAACTTTAAATTTTTCGAACCAGCAATCAAAAAATTAACCAAAATGATACTGAATTTAATACTCATTCGCTCTGAACCAGGTTTTCAACTTAGACATAACGCGTTATAATCTGCTGCTCCATTTTCTTTCTTCAATTGTTAAGTTGCGTATGCAAAAACTGCCACGTTTAATTGCTGAACATCAGATGCATCCGTCCCTGTTACTTACACTGCTATGTTGTGTTGATTATTCAACGAAAGTATATCTAAATAAAAATTATCACTTTGCATTCAGCATCATCTACTTCTTCCCCTTTTAGGTCATCAAAATGGAAATATTAAAAATTTAAATTATTGGAAAGGAAAAATTTGGACATAATAAACTTTTATAGCTTCCTTTTCAAATAATTTTACTCTAAGACGTAAATTTTCTCTATTACCTTTCCAAACAGCTCCCATAAAATAATCTGTAACCCGAAACTAACACAGAGGATAACTAAAAAAGGGAACGAGAATACTTGGAAAACCGAAAATGGCAACAAGGCCATAAAGTTTCAATACTTAAACATAATAAAGGGAAGGGAGAAAAGAGAAATAAAAGAATTCCCATGTGTTAAAAAAAGTATTGCCCCTTCTAAGTTAAATAAAGAACACGTCACAAGAAACAATCTCAACAAGAAAACATACCACTGAATCATCACGCACCCATTCAACGATACCATCCATAGGCAACGTGGCCAGAGCGCTTGAGCACGTAATGTATGGGCGAAAAATATCTCAAGAACCACAAATACGGGGCAGAGGGAATAAATTTATTTCGGGATCAAGAACACACATACTCTCCCCCAGTAAATAACTCCGCCAGTATCAACTCCAATAGGCAAACAAGAAGTGAAAGAAAAATATAACACCTTTTTTTTCACTTGGAGATTTTATTCCCAGCCATCGATGGATACTTCTTGGCGCTCTCCAAATCTCAAGTCCAACGAATGGCGGGTCATATTTTGGGGAGTGTCCGCGCGGCGGGGTAGTGGTGAGTGGTATAAACTAAATCCCGGCAGGTCGATATACAGAGAGGCTCAAATAGATAGCAGGATGACATGAGTAGCATGTATAAGGAAAGAAGGCAGCGTCCTGTCCATTTGGAAAGGAGGAAAATCCTAGGATTTTCGCTCTACGACGCGAAACCGAGCTAGCAGGTCCTCCGGGACACCAAACAGACAAAAAAAAGTTTACACCATTCTCAGGAAATGTTGCAACCTAAATCAAACTCCAGCAATAAAATTCCTACAGTTTCTTGAAGCCGTCAGCAATACGATCACATTTATTTTGGGAGTGAAAAGACCAAAAGTACAATACAGAGTGCTGCCACAAATAAGATGACAATAAAAAAGGGGGAGGAAGAAAAAAGAAAAGCAAAGATCATTATAAAATTTCGAAAACTTTAAATATGTTTCTTATCCCTTTAATATTTATTTTATATTCTCTATTCAAGGAAATAATCATTTAATTTTGTGCATCGTTTTTCAGAACATTCCAACGCATGCTTCACTTCTCTTCATAATCAAGCTGCCATAAATCTATTTCTAGCCACCGAAAGGAAATGTTTTTATCATACATTATGAAGCAACTGGCCATAATGTTTGGGTTTCTTTAGCTTGCAAAATTAGGGGAAAGAATATACAACGGATTAGTCCATTACATACTACGAATACAAATAAATAAGTATAATTTATTAATTTTAACATTTTCTGTAATTAAAATACAGCGTACGGAAGTTATGAATATTATTAACACAATGCAAAGCGCAAATTAAAAAAAAATATTACATAATTAACACCTACGGGTTGATACCGATGAGTAGATTCAGACGAATTCCTTCTTTACGTAAATAACCAAATAATCCCTTATTTGAAATGAGCAAAGATATTCATACTTTATATCAGAATATTTCCCTTCATATCTTAGCTATAGCTTAATTTATAGAAAACACCTTCAAACATTTTTTTAAATGATTTTCTCAATGAATTACAAATTTTGAATCGGTTAATTTATGTATATAAAATTAACTAGCTTTTATTAACGGCCAATCCCTCCTCCCTAAAAACCTAACGGCATTTCTTAAGTGAGTGGTCCTAATTTTGAAATAATAATTATTCTATATTTTAATTTAAAGTTCATTTCTCAAGATGTATTTTCCCATAAATATGTACGCTTTATACAGAAGAGAAACCTTACTATCTAAATAAATCTACAGACTGAATGAAACTAGCTTCGATTCCAAGCTTCTTCTCGCAGCAACACTGCCACCATCATACAAGACATTCGAGAATGCTTTCAAAATTAATAAAAATACAGTCATGGTGACACGTTGTAGAAATGTTGCTGGAAGAAATTGCTTCTGTTGGTCTTAGATATTCAGGCATGTTCTGTAATCTGTTTAAATCTGTAAATTTTAATACAGTAGCTTACATTAATGCCCACAACTTTATAACAGCAAATTACCACAGAACTGAAAAAGCCCATTAAGTCCAGCGTGGATAAATTCAAGTCAGACAAATTTATATAGGATTCATTTCTGCTAGGTAAAATTAGGCAATTAAAGATTGAAAAGATTATAAGGTATTTCTCCCGCCTTCGTGGCATGCCTTCGTGGTGTAATGGCCAGCTCACTCGGCGCGTATTCTAGAGGTCCGAGGTTCGAGGCCCGGCGAGGGCATTGCACATATTAATGTCTCCTGCTTCGAAATAAACTAATGTCTCTCTACAAGTTAATTAAACTTTTATAATGCCATATTTTAGTCATTAATACATCACAGACGGTCTAAGTTTCCATATAATTTAATTATTAATAACAGACATGACAGAAATGAAAGAAAGGGTGAACAAATAAACCTGTTTTCATTGAATAACAGGTTCTTATGCTTCCTTCACCTCAGGATGTAGGAATCCTTCCTCTGCTCCAGAGGACTTTTTATAATTTTTTCCTATCCTAAAAGTTCAGCATGTTCTTGAAGTATTATTTCGTTGCATCGTTTTATAGCTCATTCAGGATTCCGTACTAATGAATAAATAGTGAAAAAAAATATTCCGTTGTTCCGGCTTGAGCTACTGAAGAAAAGCCAGTGGATCTGAAATTAGCAAGTGGAAGGGGAGATTTTCTTGCGTTTTGATTAAGATAAGGATACTTTGGGGAAAAGTTTCTTTTGTGTGGTTTCGGATACAGCTGTTGTGGAAATTGCGATCGGACCCGGTAGCAGGAAAAAAGAAAAGGAAAAAAATATTGCCTACGAAGGCTATTCCTTTTTTAACAGTCGTTCCTTGTGGTTTTCCCTTTCTGTTCCACTTTGGCCTCTAGGAGGACTACCAGGAAATAAAACTTCTCTGTAACTGTATAAGGTACATCTCCCACATTCTTGCGTGCCTTCGTGGTGTAGTGGTCTGCATGCTCGACGCGTAACCGAGAGGTCCGTGGTTCGATTCCCAGCGAAGGCGTTGCTCATTTTTCATGTCTCCTGCTTCCGAAAATGCCTAATGTCTCTACACTGGCGCCCGAACTAAAAAGGTGGTGGATGATGATTCTTCACAGCCGCGATTTGGCGATTAGGTCCCCAAAACCCCAGTCGCCCTTTAAAAGGGGGAGTATATAAGGTATTTCTCTCGCTTTCTTCGCATGCCCTCGTGGTGTAGTGGTCTGCATGCTCGACGCGTAACCGAGAGGTCCGTGGTTCGATCCCCGGCGAAGGCAATGCATATTTTTCATGGTTCCTGCTTCCGAAATGCCTAATGTCTCTACAACTGTATCACTTCTTCGTGGGATGGCTCGGTTTTTCCAAATTGTTTTTAAGGAAGTGTTTCGAAATACGTCTGTACTAATCACTGTATCATTTTCTTTTCCCCATGGGATGGCTCAGTTTTTTTATTGGTTTCCAGGAAGTCTGTTGAGGTAACTCTCGACCAATGACAGACGACGTGAGGCTTCGCTGCTTTAATATAAATTTTTGTTAATAATTAAGAAAAGATATAAAGAGTTAAAAAATTGCAGAAAGGGTGGAAGAAGAAGAGAATGAGAGAAGTACAGCATGACAGTCTGTGAGGAGAGACATGTTTTGATGTTACACGAAGAAACTAAATAGCAACATAGAAAAACGTAAATGTTTGGGTTCTCTTGATAATTTCCTTGAGTAAGAATTTCATGACCTTTATAGCTATAAATTATTCTCTGAAAATGAATGCAACAACTGTCCACTACCGACGCTTAATGAAAACTACTCGGCGAATGTAAAACTTTACCTGCCGTGCGACAGCATACATCTGCAACTAGAGATTGCCAATCCACCAGAATTTCCATTCAGATTCTGGTTTCGATGATTCTGCGCTGTGATAGATTCGCGCACAGACGCTATGCCGTCTGGCCCGGAGACATGCTGCAGTAAAACGGAAAGGTCCATGCTTCATGTACTGTATTATCCGACTACCGTTCAAGATCGTAGTGTGTTTAAGAAATTTTACAAACATAATTCGATTAGATAATGCTAGGACCTACAACGTCCGCTGTCATCTACGAAGACACTCGTATTAGCCAAACTGAATTTACTTGCCAGCTACGAGATAACTTGCTATTGATCGCCTTACCTAAATAGCCGAAAAGCAATGCTGCTATAGTAAATGCTTACAATATTTAAGTATTTGACGTGCAGGGAGGGACTAAATAATACATTTCGCGTACTGAAATGGATCCTTTATTTCTCAAAACGTACTATCTGTCTACGAGAAGAAGAGCTCCCGCCACAGTGTCTGTCGGGTGGCGGTCGCTATAGCAACAGGGCTAGTATATTTCAAATAGTAAAGCTTCAAGACACCCTTAAGGAAAATGGGTCAAGGTTCGTTCCTACGGCAACTGACAGCTGCAGACTAACTGGAGAGAACTTTTCTTAGGATAGACAGACTGTAGTTATCAAATCATTTATTTCTCAAAACTATAGCTAAATGTTTAGAATCCAATTTTTTAAATTCACTTGTAAAATACCCTAAGAGGACTGCTAAAATTTTACTGCATATATACATCTCAAACAAGTATAGCTTCAATTCTTATTCTCCTACCCGGTCAGAAAAAGGAAGATAGCTCTAGTGTGCTTTTCTATAACCTTATAAATCCCAAATTCTACCTAAAAAGAACGAAAATATATCGATGATAAATAAGTCGTTCAAATTATCTCTCACCAACAGACACATAATCTGTTCATAGACCTCCATCTTTATTATCGAGAATAAAGTACAGCAAGACAAGCAAAAACAGATAAATACACTTTTCGCTGCTCTAAGGCAACAGAAAATGTAATTTGTACCAATCGAAGCAACAAAAAACTTATGAGAACTATTTACTAGGAACGGTTATCATGACCTAATATCAGTCCTTCCAGGCACTAATGGCAATTTTGTCAGATATTGCCTTTATCAGTGTCGACACAAATGAGCAATTCCCTGCTTCCAATACGCGATAAGACTTAAAGGATATAAAAGATCGTGTCATGACACCAGCTTTCAACTTAATTAACCTTAACACCATTAACTGCCCAAAAGACAATAAATGACACAAATCATAAAAGGAAAGGTTTATAACATGAAACAGAACAGAGGAACTGAAAAATAAATGCATGAGATAATTAATAAGAGAGTGAGAAGTGTAACATGCGCAAAGAAAAATGAAAAATACAATAAAAAATAACACGGTAATTTTCCATCGTATATATATATTTACTCTTCACATTACATAATTTCATTGCACATTAATCACCGATATTACTTAATAACGCCAAACTACACAACTGCTCTCTTCCCTCGGTTTGAAGTAATCCCTCTAATAATAAGATATTCAAGACAATCCAGAACAGCATGGTAAAAAAATCTGATGTGTACACCACATGACTTCCTTGTACGGAATATTAAATTATATGCATTTTTTCTTGCATTTTATTTAAACTTATTGGATTGAATTAAATCTACTTCGTCGACAGTGCATAAACAACAATAGAATAAATGCACTCTTTAAAATTCACTGCATTTGTTTACCGCAGCAACACTCTGGCGCTAGGTTCACTTAACAGCGTTACACCTCATTCATTTTATAACTCAGAATACACCAAAATTATATCATCTGAAGAATTATGTAATCGTTGCCACATGTTCCATTCAAATATTATAATAAATCTAAAATGATGTATACAAGAAATTAAATATATATATAAAAACGTTTTTCACAGACGATTCAGTATTTCTCATTCAATTCATTCAAATCTCATTTCGACAATCCAAAACTACATAAAAACTCAAAATATCTATATTAATAATTACGAAGTAAATCCTAAACACTTATTTCCTCGAATAAATTCCAGAATGGATTAAGCACGATTTAATTCGCAATAATAAAAGAAGGCGTTATCTTTGTTGTTGCGAAGCTTAGTTTCTCCAGATTGGCAACAAATTCACTATTCCGCTAAGTTTCAAATGCAAACAAATATGGCTGCTATGTAAAAAAAAACTAGGTTTAGCAGCACTTAAACAACTTTTTAATTGTTGACAATTCTACAACTATAACAAGCAGGTTAACTAAAGGCATAAAAACCTTAACCGGAAGATAAGAACAACATAATTCAATCATTTTTAAAACTAAAAATGAGCAATTTACCAACATATTACGAATAAAAAAACTGAGCTACTTGAGCCGAGTAACAGAGTGGGTATATTTATATACTTTTGGTGCGACCGATTGCAATCAAAATATGAGGTGCACATCTACATGTTATAGCAGTCCTAGATACAAAATTTCAACGTTCTGAGACTACTCGTTTTTGAATTATGTGAGATAAATACTTACGTAAGTACGTACGTACGGACACCATGAAAAAAATCTCTTCTGAATCCGTTTTAAATCTGTTTTATAATTCGTTTGGGGAAACAGACTCATTTATTCTGTCCACAGGTACAGATGTCATGCCCAAACATCGTTAAATTGCATTCGATAGCAGTAAAAATGGATATTTTCGCTGAAATACGGTACCCGGAATTTTTCGTGATTACAATAATCCCTTTACTTTGCCCTTGGAAGTACAAAACTGCGATACCTTGCAAATAATGAGGTACTTGACTTTCAGGAAGTCTGAATAACGCGATCAGAGTATTCATGTTCATTCAATTAAACATACATAGATGAGAAGATGAAGAAACAATGAAATCAAAAGCTTGGTTAATGGATACAGAGTTCTTTTCGTTATAATGCAGATGATGAAACTAAACCTGCCTTATAATGAAAATTAAGGTACCTGAAAGGAAAAACAATCCAATATATTCTTATAACAGCCGTTTTTGTATTTGGCAAAAGAGGTTTCTAATGCTATATATTACATAACTCAGGACAAAATAAGCAGTTTGTAGAGACATTAGTTTTTTTTTTTTTTTTTTTTTTTTTAAAAAGCA
>KK120997.1:71758-83103 GCA_000611955.2 Stegodyphus mimosarum | reverse complement strand
TTTTTTTTTTTTTTTTTTTTTTTTTTAAAAGCACAAGTTACGAGACTATAAAAAAGCTTCTTTATATCATACAATTTTTGTTAACTATATCAAAAAGTAATTTTTTTTAAAGTTATCATGATAAGTGTGGGTATAAGTGCCTAAAAATACAGTGGCTAATGAGGTATGTTACTTAAACATTTTATACATTTTCTTTTACATCTTTTAATCCACAGAATGTGGAAACGTAATAAAGATATAGTCTCTGAAAGTATAAAAATTATTTCTTCATATCAACGTATTAACGAAGTAAACGTTAGGTCATCATTTTTAGGAGTTTCCGATTTATCCAATGGTGAAAATTTATATTTAATGCATTTTAGAGAAATCCGATCTCATTGCAGAGTCTCACTCCTTTAGGTAGCATACAATAAGTCGACTCTTGAACAGACGTAAGCGACATACCTCTATCTCTGGTTAATCAAACAGAAACGTAGAAAGGATGTAGAAGACCTTTTTATTAAGATCTAAATCATTTGAATAGAAGGCACTCCTGGTGCTTACAAAACCAGTCAGCATTTATAGTGCAACTCAAAAATAAGGAACTCAAATTTAAACTAAGTTAGACAAAGACTATGCAGAAATATTTAACGCCCAAGTTCCTCAAATCAACACTGGCGTGACAGTCCTATACGCAAGATCAAATCAACGCCGTAAACAGAATGCTATCCTAGAATTTCATCTAATAATGTGGCCTTCAGCAGGCGGAACATGATCTGCGTAAGGAATCTAAAACCTTCCTTTAAACACTATCTCTTTCTACCTCATTTAAATACGCACGAACTAAAATTGGATTCTGGCAGGAAAACGGAAAGCGAGAAGTGACAGTATATATACGGAACATAAAATAATTGGTTAATTTAAATAAATACCTTATATCGTCATTACTTAAAGTATTACAGCAGTTATCAATGAAAGATGAATTTTTTTTTATTTAAAAATCCATATTTGTTAACAATTAGCTTTAAAAAAACTGAAAAAGCAAATTTTAAAACACCTTCCGTTTGAACGATTATCCTTCACTAACCAATGCAGTAAAGTTCGATTTTTTTAAACCGTAAAGCAATCAACATTAAATAATTCTTTTTAAAAGAAATCTGAGCGAAATTTGCAAACATTCCTGACGAATATTGTATTTTTACTGCAAATAGATATAAGTGAAAAATTTAGTGTTATGATACAATGACAAGCGTATCGTAGAAAGCTCAAATGAATCTAAAATTAATTTTACGATTTTATCCAAACTCACTAATCAACCAAAAAAAAAATTAAACAACAGCGCATAAAAACAAATAATAATAACACAAAAATACATACGAAAACTTCACGTAAGAACTGTAAAGCGTACTGCTTCTGAAAACTGATTAAAACAAAATTACCTGTCGGTTAAAAATAAAACTGAGTATCTTACTAAACGCAATATTAGAATATAAGCTATACAGTTTCATGAAAAATCAATACAGCCCTTGAAATGAAATAAACGATAAAGCAAATTCTAAAGCGATAACATGAAGGCGTGTCAAGGTATAGCAAAAAAGGGATTTAAAGAACTTCTCAGATTTCTTAAGAACTGCTGGAGAAGCAGTGAAAAACAGGATTAGATTCGAAAGAAGTTCATCATTTCAGGAAAAACTTTAATGCGGTTCAACAGCTCCTGGATAGATTTTTCTCCCTCAATTCTTAAGAATCACGTCCTGGGCATTACTTTTCGCAACTTGGAAGAAATCTAAACTACAGTCTAATCCTCTAACAAATAACCATTGCTCACTCTAATAAAAAAAACTCTCTACTGGAAAAAAACAATTTACAGCCAAATCTACAGCTAACTCCAAGCACTATTTGTTACTTGCTAAGTCATTACTTTGTTATTTGGCAGCAACAAATTTCGATGCGTGAAAATGGCAAATGCTAAATTTTAACAGACATAAATAAGCGAACCAATCCATTGAGGAATGAATGGTTTCAATCAATCCTTTAACAATAATTTTGAAAATAACATAACACTTTAAGCTGTACGGAGTATATGCTTTATTGTTGAGTATTAGATTCAAAGCAACTAAAGCAATAGCAAATAAAGATTCCTCCTTCAAGTGATACGTAAAATAGCCCCTCGTTACATCTACAAAGATTGTTAATTCAAAAGGTTGTGCATGTATAGAAACAAACCGTTTATTATTAGAATTTGAAAGGTTTTCCGGTAACAGGTAACACGAAAAAGAGGCTATAGTTCTCAAAAGCTAAAAAAATCTGATGTGTACACCACATGACTTCCTTGTACAGAATATTAAATTATACGCATTTTTTCTTGACACTCTGTCGCTAGGTTCACTTAACAGCGTTCCATCTCATTCATTTTACAACGCAGAATGCACAAAATATTATGTCATCTGAAGATTCAGCTAATCGTTGCCACACGTTCAAATACTATAATAAATCTAAACCGATGTATAAAAGAAATTAAACAAACGGAAAAAAAAAGAAAGAAAGAAAGAAACAGTTTTTCACAGACGATTCGGTATTTCTCATTCAATTACTTCAGTTCTCCCTTCACGACAACGCAAAAATAGCTGTATTAAAAATTACGAAATAAATCTTAAACACTTATTGCCTCAAATAAATTGCAGAATGGATTAAGAGTGATTTAATTCGCAATAATAAAAGAAAGCGTTATCTTTGTTGTTGCGAGGCTCATTTTCTCTAGATTAGCAATAAATTCATTATTCATTTAAGTTTCAAATGTAAACAAATACGGCCGCCATGGGAAAAATGATTAGCTTAGCTGCACTTAAACAATATTTAAATTGTTGATAATTCTCTAAATCTCGCATGCAGATTTATTAAGGCATAAAAACCTTAACCGAAAGATAAGAACAACATAATTTAATCATTTGTAAAGCAAAAAATGCACAGTTTACCAACATATAAGAATAAAAATACTGAGCTCACGAAGCTGAGTAAAAGAGTGGATATATATATATATATATATATAAAGATGTAAAATGTAAAAAATACGATGGCTTTGCTCTACGCGAACAGTCAACCTCTGATTAACTTTCCGCAATTTCAGGACTTTCTCCCTAGACCAGTACTTTCGAGAACAATCTGGCATGTTAAGTAACCGCTGATATCACATACACGTATTTATATACTATTGGGCCGGCCAACCGGTACAATGGTTAGCGTCGCTGACTGCCGTGCCGAAGGGCTCGGGCTCGAATCCCGGAGAAGGCATGGATGTTTGCAATTGTACAGTGTCGGTGCCGCATGGCGGCACTCTAAATATGCGGCGAGCCGAAAGTCCCCTCGTGTGGTTTGGTGGAAGGGAAGAGGGCTGGAAGACCCTCGAATCCATTCCCCGGGTGTGCTCTCCATCAAAATTGGGGGCGGAACTGAGCCAAATCGTACCGTCACCTGTTAGGTGCTCAAGGCTGTTGCCAACGACAGGCGTACTCTTGCGCGCCTTGACACGAGAATTCTCGTGGGCTTTTGCTGACTTTGTTAGAGAAGTGAGCATGAGTAAAAACACAACATTTACTTTTGGTGCGGCCGATTGCAACCAAAATAAGAGGTGCACATTTGCCGTTATAGCAGTCCTATATACAAAATTTCAACGTTCTGAGGTTACTCGTTTTTGAATTATACAAGATACATACAAACATACGTACATATGTACGCAGAGACGCCAAGAAAAAATCTCTTCAAAATCCATTTTAAATCAGTTTTATAATTTTTTTGGGGGAAAAGAGTCTTTTATTCTGTCCTCACATTCAGATATCATGCAAAAGCATAGCTAAATTGCATTCGATAGTGGTCAAAATGGACATTTTCGTTGAAATATGATACTCGAAATTTTTCGCGATTACAATACTTCCTAGTTACTTCGTACAAGAAAGTTAAAAGCCATGTCGAAAGAAAAGAAGAACGAAAACTCACACCAACTTTAGATCTAACTTTTAGCAGAACAAAAAAGTATATTCTTCACACTCCTAAAATTGCACTGTCTCTTTTCACTCTTACTTCTTACGCTGGAATTTCCAGAAAACGTAAATTATGTAAATAAAGTTTAAAATGTATGACACTAACAGCTCTGTTTGAGAAAACAGCTCCGATAACTTTTTGAATCTCAACAAAACAGTTCAAATAACTTATTCTGCTGTAAATCTATTATTTGAATAAAAAATTATTATTTCTCTTAAATCGAAGAGTTCATGTAATTCCAAACGTAATTCTGTTCTGTTTTTTAACTACTATTTCATGTCGTATTGTCGACTTGATTAATGAACTTTATTTTACTTATTCAGGTTGTACATTAAACTTATTTTATTATGGTTTGGATTTATATTATTCATTTCGTTTTTTCGTTAGCTCTCACCAGGATGTAAAGAACTTACGAGTATTAAAGATGTAATTCTAGAAAGTTTTAATTATAGGCTTTTTGGCAGCGACACTCACAGCTGTACCTTTCTGTCGACCAGCTCTGCTACGCAGCCTTGGTCCTTTTACTAGCCGAAGTTAAATCGCGCGCTTAAAATTCGAGCCAAAGCTTAATTAGAACAGCGGTATTGTAGGCTCCTGCTACGAATTATTTCAGTTTGGGACTCCGACTAATCTCTTATCTAATAACGGCAAGTGGCTACATTTTAATTTGTACGCACAAGTTTTGCAGATGTTAAATCCAAGCTTTAATAAAAAGGTTATTTAAAATATTCTTAGGACTCTGTTACGCTTTAACAGACGGAGAAATAACTCGCTTCACTTTAAATAGGGTTAAATTTATCAGATTACTATCCTACAGGTTGTTTAAGTTAATAGACGTCAACCGAAACTCGCAATGCTAATTTCATAAAATGCAATTTCAGCATATTGTTACGAAATATCCAGCTGCGGTAAGATAGCTTCTCCACTAAACGGGTTTAGGGTTGCCAGAAAATGGCAAAGGAAGGCAGTGTTGTCAGATTTGGCGAGAAATCTCCGATTTGGAGACAAAATTGGCGATATGCCATAGACGGATGGAGAACATTCTAGAACAAACTCTTACAGGTTTGGCCCAGAATGTTCTCGAAGGCAGATCAAAAGCTATATAAACCCTGCCTGTACGCGGATCGCGAGTTGGTGCATCGAGAGTGTACATCGTTGAGGCTACCGAGTGTATCGTCGAATGCGTCGCGAGTTGTAGCGTGGTGAGTCTCGAGAGTACGTTGAGTTCCGAGAACGACCCAACCGAGTCGGGAGCTATACTCAGTGCTTTGCCGTGAAGCTGTATTAACCGTTATAGTCTGATAGCGTGAAGGCTGTGTTGCTGATTGTTTCAGCGTGTTTGTCATAGATTTTGGAGGGTTGTAAAAGTATTTTTGGAGCTGTCATTCGTAATACTGGCTAATAAATTGTGTTTTCAATCTTCATCAAGTGTTGTCGTTGTTCACTCCGAATTCACGAACCCAAACAACGCAATAATATTATAGGAGCAAAGTAAGGACTTGTAAACGGCTCTCTCTCATTCTTCCAAGAACCACAAGAATATACTGCAAGAATTTAGTACAGTTGGGCCAAAGCAATACTACAAAGATTCTCAAAGTAACAGCATAACTCCACATACAACCATCACTGAAACACATTTAATTGATCTTATATTAATATGTTTCCAATAATCAAACAATTAATTTAGTCCCACCCCCAATTTTTATATATTTTAACGTTTCAGAAACAAATCCGGAAATTACATTTTGTAAACTTTTAAGTTCTGAACATACGGTTTTAAAATTTCATTGCAAAGTTCAGTGTTAAAGATAAAATTCAATAGCTTTAAGAATGAAATAATTGCAAACATAAAGCAGGTTATTCAGATTGTAATATCAGTACTCACTGAATACCAATTCATCTAATTCTTTAATAAATTAATTATAAATCTTACCTTTGTTTCGCTTTATATAAGTTTTCTTCAATATCAGTTTTGTATTTGATCATTCTCAACGTCACACATTAAATAAATTTACAAATTAGTTTAACATTCCTGTAGATTCAAAGCAGTCTCTATGTTAGAAAAAATTCTTTGTCATGTTTATACTAAAAATCGGAAGTAGAGCAAATTCAATTTCCTTCAAATAAAATATACTCCAGTACTAAAAAAAGCTCTGCATGCAATGCTTGCTACGCATAACGTAGGTTCTTGATATCTGTTCTTGTGGATTTGACCACTTTCAAGTCCATTTTCATTTTAACCATTTTCAAGTCGATCTACCACTAATCGATCGTTCACTCGGTTCGATTCCCAACAAGATTTACTGTGGTTTCTTTAGAAAGTCCTTCATAAAGGTGTCTTTTCTAAGACAGATGACTCTCGCTTGCCTTGTTATAATTAATTACCCAATAAATTCTTATTTTCTGAAATCAAACCAACTGGCTTAATTATTCTCACATTAATTAATCGGAAAGATTCTTAATGACACCTTTTATTCAAACATTTATTTTATTTAAGTGACATACCATTTATATAGCCCTAATTCTACACTATACAGCATAAATTCCAAGTTCATATTGTGAGAACAGAACTATTGTAAATATTTCCGTCTGCAGCACGTTTCCAACATTGAAATTATTCATAAATTTATTAATTTCGCTCGTTTTGCCTCAGACTGCTTAAATATTAATTTCAGTTACTACAATGACGAATGTAGATTTAAATTTCCTATTCCGAGATGAAACTATAAAACTCAGAATAGAAAATTTAAAATCTTCCAGCTGGACACTCGTCCCCCCCCACCAAATCCAAGATTCGAAAACTCGAATCTTCACGCTTTTTCCGCCATTCGAATCTCACAAAACTAATTTAAAAATATGTTAAACATTTTAACTCCAAACTTTGGAAAGATCATTTTCGTTGACATTCAGTAAAAACAATCATCAAAACAAGACTGCAATTCTTCAAACTTCGTTTGATCGAGATTAGTAACATCAGCTCGTGGCTGCCTTAAATGTCATTATTACTCAACTATATCTTGACAAACGCACTGAGAAAATTAATGACCGTAAAAGAATTTTACTTATGTACTTTATTTACAAAACTTTATTAGTATCTTAATAAATACAGAAGAATTTTTTAAATTTCATTTGTCTTTCATGAAACGCAGATTTTGCTTAATATTAAATAGTAAAAAAATTAATTAAATTAATATTAAATAGTAAAAAAAATAATTAAATTAATATTAAATAGTAAAAAAAATTAATTATTATATGACGGACTGAATACTCGGGCGGGTTACGTTATTTGAAGCACACTAGGTCTATTTGCCTAAGAGTAGATATACCTTCATGGAGAAATTTCTCAGAGAAACTAGCTCACATTCAAGTTACACATGAAAAAAAACCAACAATGCAGCCCCACCATTCGTCTGGAATTGAAACCGGGTCGAACTACCAGTATTCAGCTGTCGTAACTACTCGGTAACAGGTGGGGTTTTAAAACACATAGAAATCAATCTATTTTATAAAAGATTGCCAAAGAATTAACTAAAATATTTCTACTATAGCTTTCTAAAATAAATCTTATTTATTTAGTATTTATATCTTATATTATAATTTAAGATGGGAACTAAATGAAAGCAATCTAGTACTGTAATGAACATTTTTTAAATTCCTATTGTAATACAACTTGCTAATAATATAATAATTTCGCTTAAAAATGCTGCAATATTAGGTTAGAAGACTTCTTAAAATAATTAAGACAAATGAAAGCATTAACTCAAAACTATCTTTAACTTTTGCGTCATAAAATCCTTCATACTGATCAATACCCTTTTTAAATGTAGCTCCGCACTAATGGTTTTTTACATTAATCTGAAAGAAAAATTCTTCTAAACGTTTTAAAACATTAGCATCACGTTCAGCTACGAAAAAAATTTTTGCGCTCGAATAATAAAAATCTATCCAGCGAAGTATCTCCCGCCCATCCACTGATAGAGAAAATTACTTCGGTAATACTATCGCATTATATTAATGTTCCTTTCATATGCAAATAGGTAATTATTTTCACGAACAAATTACCACACCCAACAATAAATATCCTTAAAAGTTAAAACAAAAAGAAATGAACTACATATTTAGACCCTAATCAGATTAACTCCCATTACCTTTGAAAGAGGAATATTTCTCTTATAAGTATCCTCTTGAGCTGAGTTCCGGTGCAACTATTTCTTGCGCATTATAACAGCAGCTATCATTAAATTCCATTTTCAGCACTGGCCACGTTTAAAGCCTTCCCTATTACACTTTCATAAAAGACATGGATGCTAAAAATTTAACGAAATAGTTATGATGCCATTCAGTACCATAAACTCTTGCAGAGCTTACGATGCCATTCAGGACTACGTGCCAGTAAAAAGAATCAGCGACGTTTATTGCTCGAGAAAAATTTTCTAGAAAATTTAAAAAGGTAGAACGCATAATATGTCTTTCGAACCAGGAACATCAAAAACTTCACTCATTCGAAGTCTTAACTTTCGACATCAAGCTAAGCTACTACAGTTTTAGACTAGAAAGTGATAGTTAGTAATGAGTTGTAGCGGCTGGCCAAATATAGCTCACAAGACTATCAAACCTGCTTCTGGCATGGCTGAAATCGCAAAGCACCCCTCGTTATAATATCACGCCAACGCTATCCGCCCTTACCATCACGTATACAAACATAACAGCAGTCTTAGGTCCGAGCGACTCTCTCCTGCATGAATTTTAAAGGCAAACAGGCCGTTTGGGTAAATATGACCTTAAGTGCGGACGTGAGTTTCCCTCCAGCCATTTACAGAAACGAGTCACTCGAGCGGCAAGGGAAAGGAGGGAAGGGAATAAAGACCAGTAAGCAAATATGCTTCAAATATGTAACTGGAGGATTTCAGTCTCGGAAAATCGAGATTGGGCCATCAAATTGGGAACCCGCATGAACCTGATAGCATCGAAACTTTTCTCGTTATTCTCAAAGTGAGCTATCCCATGATATTCCCATAACCATGACCACCACTTTCAGTGATGTTGATGTGGAAGGTTTTCGATTTTCGCATTAAAGGCTTTCAAAAAGGTGAGACGAGATGGATTTAATGCTCAGCGTTCACTTTTCTCCGATAAAAATAAACGACAATCACTTTTTATTTATTTTTCAAATCTTGCAGACTGCATTTTAAAAGTAAATTTAACGGAATATTTGCAGCGCCTTTACAACAACTGCTTAATACTTACTTTTATTCAATTTATTCGGACAAATGCTTCTAAAACAAAATTCCCTGTTTTGTTCAGTCGTTGCCACTTATCTTTGATGTAATTTTTCTCCAGCAACATGCAATCTTTAATTTTCATTTTATTTGTTGCAAACTTAAATATAGAAATATAATTCAAATAAAGCTCAAATTGGTCTGTGCGATGGGGGAAGTTATGCAAGTAAAAAATTTAATTTCGCATTTAAATAATCAGCCTGTTTAAACCAATTTCAGCACTCGGCTTCTAACGTTACTTATCTAGCGTAACAATTAATAGCTGGCTTCATTTTATCAATGGAGAAAGGACATTAATACATCATTAATAAAACATAAATTATACTGATAATACATATAGCAATTTTACATTCCCGCCCCCGTAAGTCTCGAAGTGAACACCAGAGATGTCAAAATCCAATTTCTTACAAAGCGTTACAAGGTAATACTGAGAAGACTCTAGTTGCACAATCAGTCTGTTGGCAAGAATAATTTCTTACTTCAAAAAATGTCAGGTACAGGTTTTAAATAAACATACAACAATATAAAAAATACCGTTATATTCAATTAAGCATTAAACAGAAGATAAAGACATCATTGCTTTTAACAGTTCAAAAATGACATTCACTAAATGGGAATCGCATTAATGAAATTATATTTCTAATCCATCCACGAATAAAAGTTCTTGGAAATCTATTGATTATCGAACATTCCCCCCCCTTTCTGTTTGCTGCAAGCATATAACTTTTATCAATAACTTCCATTTTGTAAAATATATATCCTTGAACACATTTAAATGAATGTTCCAGATTGAGTAAATCCATAATTAATAGTTTGATTTTGATCTAAGTACACATACATGTGTGTGTCCGTGCGTTTGTCAAGTATTTCTATCACTGACATCCATTAATTTTCGAAGGATTTTACATATTGAAAGCAGTTATGATGTACTGAAAACGAATTTAATCCGTTATTACTCGTCTTGTGAATTAACCGTACACCATTGCTCCACACATTCTCAGGCTCCACCAATGGTAGCATGATTAAGATAGCTCAGTGCGGGTAATTTGATTCCGGTTCGAGCCCAGACGAAAAGGCTGGCTGTGTTGGTTGTTTTTCGTGGTCTTCCGAAGTGTAATGTGAATATCAGCCAATTTCCTTTAGAAAGTCCTCCACGGAGGTACCTCTTCCCTTAGGAAGATAGTCCGTGTGAATTGCCATTGTAGAGTCATAAGGTTATTTAGAAGCAGAAGAGATGAAAAATGTGCAATCGCCGGGACTCGGACCACGGACCTCTCGAATACGCGCCGAGCGTGCTGACCACCACACCACGAAGGCATGCGAAGAAGGCGGGAGAAATAGCTTATATACTCCCCCTTCTAAAGGGCGACTGGGGATTAGGTACCCCCCGGGGGTTGACTCAGGAGAATTCCTGGGAAGTACTGGCTAGGATCTGTACTTAGACAGTCTCAACCACGGGGGTAAAATATCAGGTACTATTGTACCCTATTCTTCACAGGACTAGAACCCGGGTATTGTACCCAGGTTGGGATCAGGCTCGGCAGGGACCGTACTGGTACTGTCTTGTCCGCTCCCTCGGCTGGGGTGGAGCTGTATAAAAACAGACAATGGGGGGGGGCGAGGGACATATGCCTGTTAACCTAAGGTATGCATCAGGCGTCCCCGTCCTCCATAAAGTGTCCCTAAAGTGGGGATTAGGTGCCCAAATCGCCATACCCCGGTGCTGGAGGATCATCATCCACCACCTTTTTTAGTTGGGCGCCATTGTAGAGACTTTAAATATTTTTTGAAAGCAGGAGAGATGAAAAATGATCAATGCCCTCGGCGGGATTCGAACCACGGACCTCTCCAATACGCGCCGAGTGTGCTGACCACTACACCACGAAGGCATGCGAAGAAGGCGAGAGAAATACCTTATACCATATTAAAATAACCTAACCTATCTAAGCATTTTCAAACTGCTGCCTGAAAAAGATAAAATAAAAATTTACGATACTTTGAAAGAACTTCAACATTTAGATACAGTGAATCTCAATGAATCACTAACCA
>KK120997.1:45265-60401 GCA_000611955.2 Stegodyphus mimosarum | reverse complement strand
ATGGAATTTAGAATTCAGAGTTAATCAAAATATCCCTCAGCGATGGATGGGTCAACAAATTAACAACTCATTTGCATAGATCAAAAGATAGTAGTCCCATCGCTCACACGATAACACCCTCCAACATCCGGAGGAAACTTAATTAGTCAGATATTATGTCAACAAATCCCGAAGTTTATGTTTCAAAGTAAGGAGGACGTTGACAGTTTTTGGAATAAAACCGCCGCCATTTTGATAAGCTGTTCAATTAAATGAAAGGAGAAGCAGGTTGCTCGTCAAGTCAAAGAAGGGGAACTCTTGATGTCGTTTTTATGCGGGAAATGTTTCAAATATTGATGTGTATTACAAGGATCATAAAAAAATGCCCATCATATGACAGATTATAAATGGCAGGATGCAAAAAATATTTTAAAAGGTTTCCAATGTGAATGGAGTAGAATTTTCTTGTTTTTGTTTTTTATTGTCACAACAGTTAAAAAGATATAAATTAAAAAAAAAAAATACTTCAGTCTTCCCCTTTACCCCCCAGCCTTCAGAAGGGCACCACAAACACAGACTAACAAGTCACACTAAATGCAGATTTTCTGGTTTATTTATAACACTAGCCGTAACCGCCAGAAATAGTTACTATAAAAAGGGAGAAATAGAAAATGACTTTAATGATTCCAGCTAACGTGTAGGTCCAGCTTGTATAATTTCAGAAAAAATAGTTAATGATTTTAATTATAAACAGTTTTATTGCCCTATTTTAAAATGAATCTTACAGTCCAACGATTCTAAACATTAATTACATTAGCTAATTCTAAACATTCACTACAACTTTCTAGTGAATACTACTGTTCATTGTATAATTTCTTTAATATTACAACTACTTTTAATTACACTCCGAAAAGAGGAAACGAAGAAAAATTCTTTAAAGCATTCTATTTTTGAGTGTACAAAAGAATTTTATAATTTAACAATTAAGCGTAAACGCTACTCATTGATTTTTTTAATATTTTATTTTTCCCCGAGTGGCAACGAGACAGTATTATGATGGAAGCCGAGTTGAACGATAACATTTTTTAGGAAGTGCGCATAAGTAATCTTATATTTTTTTAGTTGTACCATTTCAATGATACGTAAATAAGGCGCGATTAAAAGATTTATTGCATAGGTGCAAAATGTTTAATAGTTTTAAAGAAAGTACCTAACAACTAGGGATTGACAAGGATTATTACCAAGGGTTTAATAACATATTGCCTTGATGTACGTTAAGCCAAAATTTGGAAAATCGCCAAAAACGAAAGGTACGTGCATTTATAAACTGTTTACATTATGTCTAAGTATTAAACGGAAAGAACTAAGTATAATTCTTGTATTATTATTTGAAAATTGAAGTCTAAGATGGCTTATTTAGCAAAGGGCAAGAAATGTGACTTAAAGGAACTTGCTTTAGAACTTGACGTAGATGTACTTTCTGATATTAAAATTGTGGGCTTAAGCGATATGATTTTAAATAGTAGGAACTATAACGAAGAATTTACTAAACAAATGCTAGACAAAATTATAAATAATCGTTTAAACAGGGAAAAGCTGCAAATTTTAGGAAAAGAAAGAACATTTGAACTCGAAAAATTGAAAGTAGAAGTGGGAATAGCAATGTAAATGATTCTGTTCCTTCTAATAATAGTAAAAGTAATGAGTAAATGAATGCATAAATATGAATTGAATGAAGGTGATATAAGTTTTTTTTAGTCTTATTTGAGAGACAGGAACGACGTACTGAGTTGGAAGAACAAAATTGGGTTCTCAGCTGTTGGTCTATTGCTTTATGAAATAAATCAATTAATTGCCCGTGAACCAGAAGAAAAAGCTAACGACTATAAGCACGTTAAACAACTGCTATTGAGAAAATTTAAGTTAAGCGCTGAACAGTTTCGGCAAAAGTTCGTTGATCATATCAAAACGTTGCGTAATACGTGGAGGGACTTCACGTTTGAATTAAAAAATTATTTTGAAAAGTGGCTGGCATATTTAAATGTAACAGATTTTGACTCTTTAAAACAGCTTATTATTGCGGATCAGTTAAAGAAAAAGGTCTCCGCTGCTTCTAAATTCATTAATCCTGAAGAGTTGGCTAAAAAACTAGATGAATATGAAAATATTCGGGCAGGGATGAAAGTACTTCAAGCAGAAAATAAAACTTTAAGGCACAATCTTAAGACTAAATTTGGTTCTAAATTTTATGATTAACTATTCTAACAATACATTACTCACATCATTTTCACTCCTCCTGCCCCTCACATACACACTCAAAACATTTTTTCGAAGACAGAAATAAATGGTAAGTTGATAGCACAGTACATAAGATCAAGGTAGATGAAGTATTTTCAAGCGCAAGTGAACTAGTTCGTACGTTACCTAAAGACCACAGATCTAAAAAAACACACTGCATTGTGTTGGCAAGAAACTGCAAGAAGACGCTTTTCTGATTGGATAAAAGTGTCCTATATTACATAATTTCTGCATCTAACCATGACTGCTAACTATAATCACTAAAATTAATGCTTTCATCAGATATATCTTTTTCTGTCCTACTGGATGGAATCCCTTCTCTTCCGTTCGTGCATACTATGCTTATCCTAGAACTTTCTAACAAAGCAAATAAGCAAATTAACTTTTTCTGTATGCATCTTTACACATAATGCAGGCTTAACTACTAATAACTAGTATGATTTGTACTGCGCTAAAAACAGAATTAACAGGGAAAATATCTTGATCAATCACATAACGCAGGAAAACCATGCGCAAAAATTTTAACACACTTAAAATTACTTATTGAAAATTAGCTATTCCAAATAATACCACTAGATGGTACGAGGGGAAACCTGTACCATCTTAAATACATTATTCCAGCTTAAAATAACGCCATAAGAAGACTATACAATTACTTAATAAATAAAACACATAATTATTAAAGAAGTAGTTGTAAATATTTTTATGCTCAATAGCATGGCTTACCAGTGGTGCAGACATTAAGATCACCAAACGCTGGTAATTTGACCCGGAACTGAGTTCCGACAAACGGGTTGCTTGGACGGTGGTTTCATGCTTTTATCTATGTGTAATGGGTCAGTTTTTCTTAGAAGTTAAATTGTTCAAGCATTCTTAACTTAACATGAACGAATTTAACAGTTGAAGACCATTGGTACATTCTTGAAGCCATTCCCACGGTTGCAATATCAGTCTGCAGTTATAAAATCCGCCGCCGGATAGCAGCCGGCGTCAGTTATAAAAGGGTTAAAAATATCAAGGAATTGTACCAGTAGTATAATTAAACAACGAAAGTGAAAGACTACCAAAATTAAGTAACTTAATAGTACATTTTATTAAACTCTCTGTCATGCAATAACTAGAAGTGAAAAAGAAAGACAATATCTGAAGAAGCAGACATAGAACATGTTTTTCCCTTTTCTGCTGCTGGACGTATAATAAATTGTTTCACTGCAAAAACAAATTTCGGAAATAAAAAAGGCTAATTATTTCTGTTATAAAAAACGAACAATTGAACTGCGATTATCAATAGTCTTGGGACCGTCGCCGTAACGGAAAAGAGAGCAAATGCCCAAGAGAAACTTTTACCATCGTCATCAGATGTGTGTCCACATTTTAGCATAGTACATTTTAACAGTGTTTCTTGCTCTTTAACTTGCTTACGATTATGCACAGTAAAAATACGATCCTAATCTAAACTATATACACCATAAAAGAAACTATAATATAAAATAAATAATAATAAAAAAAATTTAACAGCAATATCGTAAAATAATTTTAAAATGAGCATATCTTTAGAATTTCTGATACACAGTCTCCCGCGCTGGAGATAAAAATGTTTTGTCCCTCGTACAGTGTTGCCATTCCTCGATTTCAAATCATTGAGTTTGTTAATCGAAAATTCTTTAATATCCATAATTCCAAATTAGTGCGCCCATATTCTGTGGAGGATTCCGTTATTCAACATTTGATGGCTCTAGGTACCATTGTTTTATCACAGTGCAAGAAACATATATAAATTTATGCAGATTCTGCATTATATAATTTCTTTAAACACAAAACAGGGCTGTAATATTTTGTGGCAACAGCTTGAAAAGTGAATCAATGCAAAATGACAATACGAAATTAATAGCCCTTCTGGGCTAACGTTCTTTGGGCTAAAAAAATTCTAGCTATTACACAATAAATATCGAATTGCTTTAATATGACTCAACCGCACTGCTTAGCTCGGTAGTTTCTATTGAAGTTTCATGTACATTACATGAAGAACAGAAAATTTTACAAATTACTCTGTTAATTATTCACAGTTATTCAAATTCCGTAATTACTGAACTTGCAGCGCAATAATGGAGCTTTTTTGGGTGTTAGTATATATGTAAACTTTCAAATAATAAATTAAAAATAGCCCTTTAACTCCCGTCTTCATTTTAAAAATAATAACAATATTGCATCTGGACGGCGTCATTTCTAGATTAATTTATGGAACGAAGCTTCCGTAACGCTGAATTATTCAAAATAAATAGGTAATGTATGTGGAAAATTTTTACAGCTGTGATATTGTGTGCAAAGCTTTGCAAAGCCTTCTCTGAAAAAATCTAATTATGAAGAGTGTCAATCACAAAGAAAGTCACCTCCGTTAACCTGTGTATATGAAAAATGATTGTAATTGTTTATGATCAAAAAGCATATTGTCTACGAAAAATGAATCTAATGTACATAGAAATAAGTATGGTAATTAGCTGAACTTGGATTGTGTCAGCATCTTCTTCCATGTTTCCACTCGACTATCGAAAGCTGTAAAAGTAACATGTTAACTGCGCACCAAAATATCCATTCTCGGTCACGACGATTGCAAGCTGATTCCTCTTCTGTGCTTCCAGAAATATTACCGGAAATAATATATGATCTTAAACTGCATAATCTATGTATGATGATCATATTAAGTACACCTTCCATTGCGCAACTTATACATATGATTATATTAAATATTGATACGGATTTCATATTTATTTGGCTATTTATTTAGAATTGTAATTAAAATTGCTTTATACTTCCCGTGCAATGCAGACGATTTTTGAAGAGAAAGCTACCTCGGAAGAATAAAAATAAAAGCGCGCGTGCATTTAATATTTAAAAAATAAATATCTCGCAATTACTGTTGCCATCCAGAAAAATCGAGATTGTTCTAATGATAATTAAAAACCTTAATGATAATAAAAAGCCGAATTGAAACACCTCATCTCAGTTGTTGTTGCAGTTGTTGTTGTAGTTGTTGTAGTTGTAGCTGTTTAAAGCGAACTGCTGTTTGTTTATGCTGCAGCGATTTCGCTGTGAGATAGAATTAGTTTATCTGTTTTGAATTGAGTTTTGCTAAACGTTTGAGATATTGTGATATTGTGCGAATATCTCTGAAGAATATATTTCAGCATTTTGATTTATTTCTTGTGGAAAGAATTAAGTTTTTGTTAACTTTTTAACGACTTGTGCATTCAATCCATAACGAATCCGTACGCACGCAACAATATATACTTGTCTGCAGTTAATTACTGTCTACTTTTATATACGTTCAGCATCTCACTAAAAACGTGCAAAGCGTGAATTATTTCTGCATTATAACAATAAAAAGAACGAATACACGTGATCAATGAATAAGATGAGCCCATACATCAGTCTTTCAGACAATGTACTTTATCTTTATGACAAAAAAGTCTATGTAGAAGTGATAGGTGATAATTTTAAACATATAATCACCTATTCTTTGTTTTTTTTTTTTTTAAATACTGCAGTTTTATCTCTGATTATGCAACCTAATGCATTGAATTACCTTCTTTATATCTAATAAGGATAGCGTTTATCATGTTTCCAAAATATCAATGCAACACAGAATAGATACTTTTTTTAAAAGTTATTTTTTCTATTCTAGGTAACAGACTTATGAAACGGTAACTTTTGAAGTTTTCGGCAATCACTTCTTGCTTTTCTCACAGATCTTCCGATAACAGTTAAAAAAAGGGGGGGGGAAAGAAGGGTTTCAGACTTTAAATTACGTCCAAATGGGCCTTTTTTTAACATTTTGTGTGTTACCTTTATTTATTAAATATCATGTCCTTCACACTTACACCATAAAATTCAGTTCAAGAAAAATTTTGCAAAATAATTTTAAATTGAGCATAGCTTTAGAATTTCAGATACACAGTATCATGTACTGGAGATAAAAATGTTTTTTCTGTACAACGCTGCATTGCTCGCTTTTGAAATCTTTGAGTTTCTTAATCAAAAATTCGTTAACATTTTACAAAATATGAAATCGATAATAAAATTAATTCCAAATTTCAAATTTGGGCTTCCAGATGCCCATATTCGCAGCAGGATTACGTCATTCAAAATTGGATGGCTCTAGGTACCGTCGTTTTATCACAATGCGAGAAACATACATACATGTATGCAGATTTTTCATTATTTAATTTCTGTAAATATAATACAGGGCGATAATATTTAGTGGCAACAATCTGAAAAGTGAAACGGGCATTCAGAGTGAACCGACGCAAAATCACAAAATGGAAACAATAGTCCTTCAGGGAAAAAGACCCTTTGGACTAAAAAAAAAAATATATGCGCAAAATAAGCGTAGTCCCTTTATAAATAAAACTACTATTTCACAGGAAAATTGTTTTTCGACCAATATGGAACATTACACACTTTGTTTAAATTAAAATTTAGTAATGCTGTTGAATTTTTACGTTGAAATGGATGATCCGCTGAAAAGTTCTAGACAGGTGTTTCCCACCCCCCAACCCAAAGGAGGGTTAACTCAGAAGGGTTATTAATTTCGTTTTAGCATTTTGCGTCAATTCACTATAAACGACGAATCACCTCTGAAATTGTTCCCACCAAATATCATCACCCTGTATTATATTTATATTTAAAGAAATTAAATAATGAAGAATCTGACTAAATGTATGTGTGTTTCTCGCATTACGATAAAACGACGGTACCTAGAGCCATCAAATTTTTAATTACGTAATCCTACTGCGAATATAGGCATCTGGAAGGCCGAATTTGTTTTATTATCGATTTCATATTGTTGCGTGCGTACGGGTTCGTAATGGATTGATGCACAAGTCGATAAAAAGTTAATAAAATTTATTCTTTTCACAAGAAATAAAACAAAATGCTGAAATATTTCCTCAAAGATATTCGTACAATATCACGGTATCTCACAGTAGTTATATTTTGAACTACTAAAACGTTAAACAGATCTTAAATTCAAAAGTTCAGAGACTACTTCTCTGTACTTTTGAACTCAAGTTCAAAATGACGTAACTCAGGTTCAACTCAAGTTCAAAAGAACTCAAGTTCAAAAGTACTGAAGTTCAAAAGTACAGAGAAACTAATTCAATCTCACAGCGAATTCGCTACAATCAATAACAGCACCAAGTAAACAACAACAGTTCTCTTAAAACAACTAGTGAGCTGAGATGTTTTAATCCGGCTTTTATAAGCTTAATTAAGCTCGAGATTATTCTGGTAAAATCTATTTTCTCGATTTTTTCTGAATAGCAAAAGCAATTACGAGATATCTATTTATTAAATGTTAAATGCACGCGCTCTTGTATTTTTACTTTTCCGGCATAGCTTTCTCTTCAAATTCGTCACCCGGTGCGTTGCAGCGGAAAATAAAACAATTGTAATTACAATTCTATTAAAATAGCTAAATAATGCAAACTCTGTAACTATATTTTGTAAAAACGAATTTTTGATTTACACTCAAGGATTTCCAAGCGAGCAATGGCAACGTAGTACAGAAAAAACATTTTCATCTTTCATCTCCAGCGCGTGAGACTGTGTATTGGTAAGGACATACTCAATTTAAAATTTATGTTGCGATATTGCTCTTGAACTGGATTTTTAGTTTTAAGTGCGAAAAATATGATATTTAATGAATAATAAATAAAGGTAACACACAAAATGTTAAAAAAAAAGCGCTCCTTTGGACGAAATTTAAAATCTAAAACCTTTCAGATTTTCTTTTTTTCATTGCAGACGAGCGGAAAAAAGTTGTCGTCCAATCTTTCAAATAATTTTAACAAAGTGCATAAACCACATTTGACCCATTATCGCTTTTAAAAAATATGACAAATTTCAAAGGACGTAAATATATAAATTTACGTATATCTTAGGAAGTTTTGAATAAACAACTCTAATTTCTTACAGGTATGTTTAGAAATACATTTACTTATGATTATTACTTATTTAAGATTATGGTAAAAATTTTATAGATTATAATTCAAATTTTTTTTTGAAAAATTTATAAAAATTATTTAAAAATATAAATTTTAAAAATAAATCATAAGAATGGGCGAATTTTATTTGAAACAAATCTAAATTTCGAAATGTGAAAGAAGGAGTCAAGTAAGTTTAATAACAAAAGAGATATCAAATTTAATTAACACTGAGAGGCTAAAATTTTGAGAGGTAATTTTTTAAAAACTGCTCGCGCGATTATTACAAAAGTTGGTAGTTTGTATAATTTGAGTCGTAGAATCGAAATATGGAAAAAAATTGGAAAGTCATTTCAGAAAAAGTCCGATTTTGTGTCAAAATACCAATGTTAGAACAGTGCTACATACAAATCTAATACATGTCCTAAGTCGCGCTTTGGAGACATGAAAAACGCAATTTGAATTTTGTCAATCGGTCCAGTAGAATGGGAAATACAGAACTGTCTTCCCTCCCCCCAGTGTACGTCTCCACCCGAATATGGCATCTGGAAGCCCGAATTTGGAATTTGTTTTATTATCTGTTTCATATTTTGTAAAAAGTTTTTGATTAAGAAACTCAACGATTTCAAAGCGAACAATGGCAACACTGTACTGAAAAAAAAAAAAAAAAAAGATCTCCAGCGCGCGAGACTGTGTATCGGAAATTCTAAAGATATGCTCTTTTAAATATTTTGCGATATTGCTGTTGGATTGAATTTCATGGTTTAAGTTGGAAGACCATGATATTTAATAAATAACGGTAACACACAAAACGTTAAAAAAACGTCCCTTTGGTCGTAATATAAAATCTAAAATCTTTCAGTTCTTTTTTTTGGGGGGGGGTGTTGTTTAAAAAGTAGACATACTGAAATAACATGTTCAAAATAAAGATGTCTGGCTTATTTTCAAATTTCGTATAAATTTATTTTTTCAGTTTATAAGCATGGGCAAAAATATTCTTTTCAATAAAAACAAACCCTTAGAATTTTCCAAACAGTACTATGCACTCAAACTGGATTAGTAAATATAAAGTTTAAATTAGAGTTTGTATGCTAAAATATAAAACAACAAATCTAAATAATAATAATACATAACATTTTACTAGAAGAAGCTCTAACACCAGTAATTCAATATATTATTGAAGTTAAAATTTTATGATCCACCAAACGCGTACAGCTTTTATAACTAGGAATGGATATTGTTACAAATTTTATACACATGTATAAATCATTTTAAGTGAAATTATATGTAAATTGTAATAGTTCTTGTGTAACGTCACATAAAAGGCTTCAGGATGGAAAGCATTGCTAGAAACATAAGAATACAGGGGTAAACCTGTTTAACATTGAAATAAATGGCTATTAGCCAAATTGGCGAAGTAAGACCAAGCTGCCGATGGTTTTAACGACTAATTTCTGAAGCCAAATTTGGTGAGAAGTCGCCAGGCATGGCGATAGTTTGGTCCGATTCTTGTGTAAGTGTAACTTGATCAGATTCTTATGCAACTGTAACTTTACATACTGTGTGTGTGTGTGTTTCCTTGGCTTTAACGTTCTTACCTTGTCTTGTTCTTAGTAATTTGAAGTAGTAATTACTGATTGTACTCCGCTATATTGAGAACAGCTATAAGAGTACTTTTGTGTGAAAAGAACAGTAAAGTGTTTTTACACAAAAACATTCCAACAAGCTATCATCGGTTCCGCGTGCATTCAGTTCATTATGAACTCGTACGCACATAACAATATTTTGAACTTGATCTCATTTATTGTCAAAATTCGGAACGTCTTTAAATATTCCACTTGGTTTTTAACGAAATTCAGGGTGACTCATTGTATGAGTTACATTCTAAGTTTAAATTTGTGAGCCTGTGATTTAGATTTTATTACAGTCTGTGTTCAAAAAGCGAATGCCAATTGGACGGCAACTGAGGTCCTGCAGTGATATAGCAAAGAGATTCATTAGAAAGCCGATTCCAAATTCATAGAAATAATTATTTTGACCGTCTACATTGGTACAGAAGTTATGAATAGCAAAAAAATCTCAGATCTCTGAGCCTTCGAGAATGATTATTTAAAAAAAACTATCGTAGCGATATCAAGCGGAATTTTCCAATATGTAATATATTGCTGCAGTCTTGGGCAATCATCTACTCCCATATAAAGTTTCAAACTTTTAACCTCTATGGGATTTCAGACATTTTTCCATAGCGCATCTGAACTGGAAATTATACATGTTTAAGAAAAACAACAACAACAATAATAATATACGCATGGACTGTAGTACACACTGAAAAGCAAATTATTGCACACACCTGCGATGCGGCCATACAAATGAATGCGATAGGGACCAATGACTTGTAAGCTGTTGGCTGTCTTCGATGCCATAGAATGTAAAAATTAGGGTTTTGATAATCCTGTCAAAAATTATTATCATGGAAAAAGACACTCGTCAAAGCGAATTTGATCGTAGCAAACTGTCGGCACTTGCACCACCGGATGTTCGATATCAGCATCTGCAGAAGTGGCGGATATATCGCGCAGTACTGTGGCACGAGTGTGCCAGCAGCACTTCAAAGGTGAAAAGAACTGATGTGCATCATGCAAAATATGGCCGTAAACCAGCCATTGATGCTTGGAGAGGCAGTCGTATTGTATTCACAGCAAGAATCGCAAACTTGCTTTAGATTACGACAGATTTTACTGCAAATTCTTCATCCAGCGTCAGCACAAGGACTCTTCAGGTGCAGCCGAGGGATATTACTAAGGGGTAGACAGGCATCTGTTCCTGTTGTTTGAAAATGGCGTCATCACCGAACCGTAAAAGCCTGGCAACGTGCCATCTGGTCCGTTGATTCGAGATTACAGCTGCTCCAGGCGAATGGCAGTGTTAAGAACGCAAAGGCGGCACAATTACTTTGCAAATGTAACACGAAAAAAAACCTTCAACACATAATACGTCCGCTCTTCATTGAATGTAAGATTGATATCTTCTCTCCATTCTAGCAATTAAATTATCACTAAAGCACTTCAGCAAACAATAAAGGCAAAGCACACTTTAGTTACCATTGCAGATTATTTAAAGCAATTGGAGAGACGGACAACGGTCCCTATGTGTCTGCAAGGTAGTCTCATACAAGTTCAACTGAAATGAAGTCTGGTAATTGAGCTGTCAACTTTACGCATTGAAATATGTAATCTTCAATGAACCGGTTGACTTTATCTGCTCTATACGTCCTGACATCACTATCGACTAAAATAAACGAATCACTTATTAAAGACACAGTAAATTGTCTGAAGGACATAATCTCAATCGTTCAGAGATGCATAAAACAAGAATCTGTAGGTCAAAGTATAATAACTGAATAATCTTTCTAGCTTTTTAGCTATTAACTACCTAAATCATACTCTCACCGATCACTGTCGCCTTAAAGCTAAGATGCCAATTATTGCCTGCATCTTAAACTAACTGTGGAAGCGCAAACACATGAGAAAGTAAAACTTTAGTTTAATCTCACAAATTGTGAGTACCAAATTAAAATATTACAAAACAGTAAGCCTCCTTGACTTTTCAGCAATTAGCTGGGCATATAGCTTACCTGGTGCAATAAGTATTTAGACTTAAGGCCACAACGCTCTAAGTCGGACAACCTAAAAAACAAACCAAATTCACATACCACAGGCCTAATTTCTGGTTATTTATTTCATTAAAACAGCGGTTTTCTCGACGCAAGGGAAGGATGGTAGCCGTTCACATTACCAAATGTCTAACTACTAAGTTTTATTTCCAAGAGACTAAAATAGAGAAAGAAAAGATTAATAAAAACATTTCTTCTCAATATGCTTCTGAAATAGTAAGAACTGACAGTGTACCTAAGCAGAGCAATTTTTTAACGTAATACTCAGTTAGTTTCTGTTTAATTTATTAACAATCTAACGCTCGTTTTGAAGAAAACAATTCATACATACCAAACAAAATTTAATTGCGAAAAATTTAATAAGAAAAGTTTCACGTTGATTTATCACAACTACAAATATCTGTACGAACAAAGCAATCCAGAACTGTTGTTTACGTTCCCTTCAACATTATTTTGCTAATGAACACATTCCGAAATGCACCTGCAATTTATTGCATACCTCAGTTTAATCAACCTAACACACGCAGAAAGCAGTGGTGACGTGAAAGGTATTTGGCTGCAACAAACGACGTGACTGATGGGAAAAAGACGTACCGAAAAAAGTTGGTTGGAAGGGAAGAAAGCAAAATGAAAGAGAATAGCGTAATTACTTTGATTATGTAGGAAAAGGGAACGAGTCTTTATTCTCGCCACAAAAACGATATGCTTCAGTTGCATTTTCGTAACGCGAACATCTGCAACATCCCAATTAAGGATAATATTAAGGAGGAGATGACAAGCAAAAGGAGTTCCTCTCTCGGTTTCATTTCTTTGAGGACCCAGCTGAGATTTCTTTTGCTGGGACAAACTTGATCATCATTAAAATGCACCATCCATTATGCGCAGTAAGAACAAATATTTCATATTTAATTTGATAAGAACAAAATGATTAAATGTGATAATTTCATTATTTTAAAACTAAAAACATATTTTTGTTTATGTTTACCACGATCGTAATAATTTTCGGAAATGTGGATAAATTCTCAATGATTTTAATTTTGATCGACCTTCCCCCTCCCCGGAAGGAACAGTTGTTAACATTATAAAAATTTGAATATTCGAACAAATATTCCGTAATTCTAAGCCTGACAATTTCAAAATTATTCAGAAATGCTACATCTTATGAGAAAAATTATTCCAATGTTAGAACTAAAGCCTTTTAGTGATTTTTTAATTTGATCAAAGAAATTTTTATTTTGAATAACAAATGAAAATGCTTTTCAATCTTGACTTCTTTGCCTATACATTTTTCTCAAGCCTCAATGGCAGTTTGTCATCTCAATTTCCAAAATCATATCTGGAGAAGATACGTTCACAAAACACTCAATAACATTCGATAACATTCTTGACAAAACACAGTACTTTAGAGAAAAGGTGGTTCGGTGAAGGTTTTCTTACAGGAAATTAGCTTGTAGCTTCGTTACACGTATAGATCATCACGAAGGCACATGAAATGAGCACCAAATGAACTCTTTCGACCTTCGACAAGTTCTTCATCATGTACTTCCAAATGTAGAAATATGGAATCAAATATTACCCATCTACTAAATAGTGTTTCTGAATACATTTAACGTCTTAGAATACGTGACAAAAACAATGAATGATTTAAATGTCATTACACGGATACAGATGCAAAAATTCTTTTCATATAATTCGTTAGTTATACTCAATGAGTTTCACGAGTATCAATCGAAGGAACCAATTACTATAGATAGAAATACGCACGACTGGTCGAAAGATAAGGTTAAAAAACGCTGCAAATGTAATTAAGAATTAGAAAAAAAATATATCGATTTAAAAGATCTTAGAATTAAAAAAAAAAACCTCCACTTAGTTTTTAACATTTACGTACGACACCAAACCATAGAATATAGTAATCTGATTTGCTGATACGCTCCTAAATCTTCGGAATTCTCATTCGCTGGAGTATTTACGCTCCAAAACTCTCAATCCGCCATCCAAAGCTCTCACATTTCTCTCTAAATTGCGACAATTTATCTCATTTAAGAGCTAAATGGAAAAAGGGAAACGTGCCACCGAGCTGCTTAATGCCTCAACTCAAATAAATATTTGATAAATGCAAGATGCGAAAAGATGCATTCTTTAGGTGTTCGTTTTCAGAAACGATTAAAGTGCCAAGCGCATCCCCAAACGGGAATGTTTCGAACATTCGAACTGATAGGATAATAGCGGAATAAAAGGGGAAACAAAATTAATTATCCGAAGGAAAAAAAGAACAGAATAAAGAATATTTACGCAGGTAAAAATTATGGAAACAAGATCCAATATGACTCGAACAGACTACATAACGGGAAGAGAAGAATGTTTCTAAAAATTTAGTCCCGATGTGATCATTAAGCTCAAGTTTCCTCTAAAAGCTCTCTCACTTAAGCGTAAAACATTTTTAATGGCTTCGAAAAGTGAATCTAGGTTTACATCGAAAACAAAAAAAAAGCCTAAACATATTTTTATTGGAGGAGAGAAGAAGGACGAGGCCAAGAATGTTTCATTAAATGGAAGAAAAAGCAAGCGAAAAGCACCAGCACTAAAAATAACATGGCGTTTCAGGTAGGTTATCGAAAGAGCCATCAATAAAATAGCTGTAAACTTATGTAAGGAAAAGTTCCCAAGTAAATAAGAATAATCTGAATGAATTTGTTATATGACTTGTAAAAAAAACTGTTTTGAAGGTAGTCTATTTATGCGCTTATATAATTCATTTCCTACATTCATACTTATTTTTAGTTTTTCAGAATCGAATTCTCTTTATGGCTTCCATCATATAAGTGGTGATCATGAGCACGAACATGAGCATGCCTCTCTTACTAAAGAAAATAATGGGTGCCATCCGTTAGAAGGTAGTGTTATTTTTTACAACCTCATTTTCTTCTTTAACAATACAAACAAAAAATTTTCGATAACAATTGCATAAACTATCGCAAAAATAATACCATTACATGTTGCAATAAAGCCGATCAGTAAAATACGTTCTAGACTAGCTCAGTTTAATGCCCCTCTATGTAAAATTCCTTCTGGGCGAATTTACATATGACTGCATATGACATATCTACATATGAATCTACATATACATAATACATATCAATTGTTGTATTTTTTTTGCTTACTACTGATTCTTCATATTTTTGTGTGGTATACTAAATAAAAA
>KK120997.1:30084-45244 GCA_000611955.2 Stegodyphus mimosarum | reverse complement strand
ATTTTTAATTACGTACAAAGGGGCGTTTTTTTTAACGTTTTGTGTGTTTCCTTTATTTATTAAATACCATGTTCTTCGCACTTAAACCATAAAATTCAGTTCAACAGCAATATTGCAAAATAATTTTAAAATGAGTATATCTTTAGAATTTCCGATACACAGTTCCGCGCGCTGGAGATGAAAAGGTTTTGCTTTTCCCGTAGAGTATTGCCATTGCTCGGTTTTAAATCGTTGAGTTTGTTTATCAAAAATTCGTTTTAAGTTTTATAAAATATGAAATAGATAATAAAACAAAACCAAAATTTGGGCTTCCAGATGCGCATATTCGAGTGGAAACATACGTTATTCAAAATTGGATGGCTCTAGGTACCGTTGCTTTATCACATTTGGAAAAATATACATACATTTATGCAGATTCTTCATTGTTTAATTTCTTTAAATATAATACAAGGTGATAACTTTTGGTGGCAACAATTTGAAAAGCGATACAGCCGTTTATAGTGATTCAACGCAAAATCGTAAAACGAAAGCAAAAGTCCTCAGGGACAAAGCCCCTTTGGACTAAAAAAACCATAAGTTGGGATTTAAATAAATTTTTAACTATTATTTATTTATTACTTTATTTTTGTGCTTCCGATAACATGAAACGAGTAGTCTGAGCAGGGCCATCAAGTTAAAATAAAGGTGAATATTATAGAATTTAAATTTAGGGCTGAGGCCCTATTTTGATTCTTTCCACGCACTTTCATATAAGAGATAGAAATAAAATTATTTCCTTTTCTACTACTACTATTTTTTGTGGATTTAAATTTTAATCAGTCAATAAAAAACGACAACAATAAGTTTAGAGCTATTATGCATTCTCGGCTTTTAAGTGAAGTAATTTAATGATGTAATGATTAAAATGGTGCTAAATATTTTTGCTCCTTGAAGAAAGAAGGCTTTATCAGATTTTCTCGAAACACATAACAGTTTCCCGATGAAACTCATATCAATTCGAGGTTAAACCCTTTAATTTAAAATTAATTAATTAATTAAAAAAACATACAAAACATTTAAGAAATGCATGACTAAAAATAGAAAATCCAGATTTGTAACCAAAGTAAAAAGATACGATAAGAACATGCGGAAGTCCTTGAATACCGACTCTTTTCACAGAAAGCCCGGCTTATTTCCCATCTAAACGAACATATCGTGGTACAAAAAGAGAACGCTGGTCACTCAAAAGAGGACAGTCTAAGAAATTGAAGTGTTTTACGCAGACCTGGTTCCTTCGAATACCGGATCGAATGTTCGATTTCTTTTTCTTAGATAAATGCGTGGTCGTGGCTCACGTATCCCATAAAATGCGAGAGTTACCGGGTGAATATGGCACTTTCTATGTAAAGCAGGTGCCGCCAGAGGCATACCCAATGCCTTTCAATCGAAAAGAGTTGGTTACTAGGGACCGAGGGGGAAGAATTGGCTGTTCAAGCATTCCTCGGAAGAAAAGAAATGTACTTCACTGAAGTCGCCGGACGTATGACAAAGAGAAGTTATTTGTAACTGTCAACCGCCTCCTCGGAGAGACACTTCAGAAAATTATGCTGCTTACGCACGCACAAGAATGTGCGTTGTAAGAAGACGCATGCGATACACGCTCTATAATAAATCTGAATAAATACAGCCGATAGGCAAGAAATATACAAGCCAATTAATTCAGTGACAGATTATCTAAAAGTTTAAAAATGCAATTTATTTATTCACATGAAACTCTTTTTTTCGTTGCTCTAAAGCCAGTCATAAGATTTGAATTGAAATGGTTAAGTTATTTTAAGCAATACATCAAACATTAAAATTAGCCAACTTAACAGAACTACCATTTGCAATAGATTTTCCAAAGAAGCCACTTTTAGCTCACTTTGCCGATAAAATAAAAGTCACGTTAAATGTATCCTTGTTCCACAACCACCCCCTCTCCAGTTTTGGATTATCTGTATTTTTGAATAAAATTCATAAAAATTTTAGATATTCATTACATAGATTTCTTGTTCTGCACATAATTACAATCATGAAAAGTTCACGGTTCATCATTTTAGGATTACGAAAAATATTATCAACTCTAGATCATGAACTTAATAATAAAATATAATTAATATAAATATTAGATCAATATGGCCTTTTATGCAGTGTAGAAGATGATTAGAAAATTTAAACAAAATAAATTTGCTCCTTATACAAGTTGTAATTAAATATGTTAAGAATTTTCAGATATCAGATTTCATCGTTAGCATAACCCAACAACAACAACAACAACAAAATCTGATGTATGCACCACATGACTTCCTTGAACACAATATTAAATTATACGCATTTTTTCCTGCCTTTCATTTAAACTTATTTCCTCGAATTTCATTAGAGATATATTTCTTATTCAATTAATTCAGTTCTCACTTCGCGACAAAGCAAAAATACATGAAACCTCAAAATATGTTTATTAAAAATTGAAAATATAGAAAAATATAAAACATAAATACAGTTAAAACAATTTAAAGATTAATTTTTCCAATTAAAATTCGAGTTTCTAAGCAAAAACAAGCAATTCTGCCAGCTGGCAAGAAGGCAGATTTTTCGGTGCACAAAACTGAAAGTTTACTTTTCGTCTCAATCGGCAATAAGACACTGAAGGCGTAGAAACTGACTTAATTTGTTGCGGATGGTATCCTGAATCAATATATGGGATAATTTAATAACTTAATTGATAATTCCAGAAATTAGCAATAATAAAAGAAGAGGTTACTTTGTTATTGCGAAGCTTAGTTTCTCTAGATTGGCAACAAATCCACTATTCCGCTAAGTTTCAAATGTAAACAAATATGGCTGCTATCATCAAAAAAAATTAGGCTTAGCAGCACTTAAAAAACTTTTAAATTGTTGATAATTCTACAACTATAACATGCAGGTTACCTGAAGGCAGAAAAACCTTAAGTGGAAGATAAGAACAACATAATTCAATCATTTTTAAAGCAAAAGCTGCACAATTTACAAACATATAAGAATAAAGAAACTCAGCTCACTGAGCCGAGTAACAGAGTGGATATATATATACTTTTGGTGTGGCCGATGGCAAATAAAAAGGGAGGTGCACATTTACATGTTATAGCAGTCCTATACATAAATTTTCAATGTTCTGAGGCTACTCGTTTTTGAGTTATGCGAGATACATACCTACGTAGAGACACCATGAAAAAATCTCTTTTGAGTCCATTTTAAATCAGTTTTATAATTCGTTTGGGGAAATAAGAGGCCTTTATTCTGTCCTTACGTACAGATGTCAAGCAAAAACATCGTTAACTTGCATTCGATAGCGGTCAAAATGGCAATTTTTCGCTGAAACATGGTACGCGGAATTTTTTGCGATTACAATACTTCATTCGTATAAGGAAGCAAAAATTAGTGAAAATATAAAGAATGGGAAAAACAACTTTTCTGATCTCTGTCTAGAGCTAATATAAATGCAAGTTACACGAAGTTACACGATGTTCAAAATTCAGTAACGATCTTTAATAAGCGAACGCGAGTATTAACTTATTTTACTTTTCCTTCTTCCCCTTTTTACCAATATAAAACGCGAGAGACTCTATTTTGCGCTAGCGCTGCTGTCATATTTTTTTTCAATTAATATCATTATTTTGTTAGTGATCAGAAAATACAAAAATAAATAAATAAAATAAAATAAAAAATAATAAAAGAACAGACTGTGTAATCAAACAATATAAAAATCTAACAACAGCAAACAAAGCACTGAAAAAAAAATCACAAACGAAGCCCGATTCAAAACAAACTGTATTAAGAAACAACAAGGCAAATTTTCACTCAGATATAAGGCCTCTATACAGTCCAAAAATCGCTCATTAGGTTTGATAAACTCCAAAAGTTATAAAAACCATTAACGGAGTTCAAGTATCCAGGGCAGACAATGACGACAGCACGCGAAAACGGACCATTGTGCGCACGACAACAAGGAAGACATTTTTCGATGATAACAATAGAAAATGCAGTCTTTTGTTTCAGTTGCGGGACAAAGTAATTTGACAGCAGAGTGTAAAAAGAAAGGAATACATCCTGAGAAGAATAAGATACAAAGAAGGGGGTTGAAAAAAACCCCACCTTGTTTAACTTGCTTACAACAGCTGACACCTCTCTTCAAAAATATAACTTTTCTTCTGCCATCTCTTTTCCCCCCTTTCCGTTAAAAAAAAAAATGAAAAGAAAGAAGGGGTGAATATTTTACAGAGCACAATGTCTCCCAGAAGATCTGACGTAGTAAAAAGAAAAATGATGACGCACCACCGAAACCTTGTGATAATAATAACAACAGAATAAAAGGAAGCGAATCGATATTCGGGATGCCTTCCGTCACCTGGCGCAAACAAGTCAGGAACTTTTCTTCTCCAAAGTTGGATGGTATTCGTCCGCACAGCTGGAACCAAAGTCGCACAAGGGTAATTAAAATGTAACTTAAGGAGGGACGACGAGAAAGGAATGAGAGAATATGTTAGAGGGGGAAAATGAAAATTTTATAGCTCATTTTCGAAGAACAATTGCTTACTCCAGGGATCAGCAAAACGCCCATTAGGGAGTCATCAACAAAAACTTGAACACTATTTTAGTAATTTTCTGTCTTCTTTCATAAACACGCAAGCAAAATAAAAACAGAAAGAAAATAATAAATCGATAATGAGAAAGACATTACACGGATAGACATCAGTGGTCTTCAAACTTTGTCGATTTTAGAGACCATACAAAACACTTTGTTCTTAAGAGAAGGGAAGCTCTGATCCTCTTAAGAATAGTAAACGTTTAAAAATATAATAAAAGTTCAAAGCGTTGCAAATATAACAAAGCTGGGCACACCTTATGAGTTGTTCCATGACAATTTTCTTCAGCAATGAAAAAAAATAAAAAATTAATTGCTTGTTTTAGGTGTTAGTTTTGAGGTTCACAGCGTATATCATTTTCTTTTTTTTTTTTTTTTTTTCAAATTTTCAGTTACTGGCCCTAGAGGAATTGTATGGAAGTTCAAGATTCCGCAAAGCATAGTTTGAAGACCAATGGCTACATGAATGAACATTGCTCATCGACGTCCAGTGGTCATGAGTAACTACCATTCCGTAATTCTAGATTAGTACTTATTACAAAAAGAGATAGTTTTATCCTTATGAAACTACTTCACATTTAAAAACACTAAAAAATTCAGAAACCAGCTTAGGTAAATATGCTAAAACCGGACGGTTTCTGAATAGTACCTGATAGCCTTTCATGATATCTATGCTTCGCAGAAAGTAGATTATGCGTATATAATCAAAAAACTGTAAATGGCACAATAAAAATTTATGATATTAAAATCATTATATTTCGATTAATGTCTAAAATATCGATTTAATTTAAATTTCCCATGCGGATGTGACTTAATTCCATTCCTTAAACATTAAGCCACAAAAACAATAATTAAGGCATTCATTGAAACATATTTTTTTTTTTTTTTGTATGCTATTTTTAGGTTTTAGTTTTTGCGTGTGATTTACTTAAGACACACAGGTATTGCAAAACTCTCAAGTCGTATTTAGCTATGGGAAAAAAAAAAGTAACCGCTTACATGTATGAAAGTAGCGTCTTTTCGTGTATTTTGTTTAACGCAATCAGGCTTAGTATTTCTTTTTAATATAGCAAAGAAAATGCATTTCGACTTACATCTTATGTTACTGTAGATTATTCAAAATATGCAGATTAATAGATACAGCGGGAAATTTAAAATATTAAAAATATATAGATCTTAATTTCTGTAAGCTGGGGCGCAATTAATACACATCGCTATTGTCAGAAATAAAAACAGGATGTATTGTAATTTCTTAAGGCATTCTCATGCTTTAAAAATTACAGTAGCTCGCTCGCATGATGCGCTGTAACATGTAGCGGCAAAATCACTTTTTCGCTAAATGCTGCGATGCATACATAATGTTATGGATTACATATAACACATTATGTTGTGTTACGTACATAATGTGTTCATAAATAATATGTCGGATCACACGTAACACATAATGTCTGCTTACCAAAGTCTGAATCTGGCATGTCCTCGGGGAAAGTAATCTGAAGCCGTTCGATCCGGAAATCCAGCCATTCCATTTCAGCATCTCCAAAATATATCCATTTCAGTGTGCCCATACTGCAGAATTTAACGAGCGTTCCTGCTCAACTTTTCAATGTATCCAGCACCATGATCATGAAACCAAAGATTAGTAATAGTCTGATAGTCATGCTCCTGTGTAGCATTACGTTACGTAAAACTTCCATGCATGACTAATAACAATGGAAATTGATCTTCTGATGTAATTTTAATATCTATCTCAATAAACTGCAAAACTTATCTTTCTGCTTGCAACTATGCTCGTGCAAGTTTCTTCTGCTCACGCTATAACACTACCATGGGACTTGTCAAGTCTTTGCGTCCCATTTTCTCATCTTGGATTTTTACGTCATGATCAGCACGGTCAACGTCTTCATGTAAAGCCCACCGAATTCATGATTATGGTACTAGAAGAATATAAAGAAGGAAAAATAGTTGGGACTTTTGGCAGTTAAAGAGAGAAAAATAGTTAGGACTTTAGTAATGAGATTTATTGTATAAAAAATTGCACAATTTTTTTATACAATAAATCTCATTACTACGGTGTGGGATAAAATTAAAAGCTAAACCTTTATTCATCTCCGGAAATATGATCACTAATTCTGTACGGAAAGAAGGCCTTGCTAATGAAGATATAAGAAGAATGGGATCTTTTTTAAATCACATCGGGTGTGCAATGTTTAAATAAAAATGTGGATACGAAAGACAAGAAAGCTAAATGTTATAGGATTTGAGTTTACCATGTATTTTTCCCTCAGTGTCTCAACTGTATCTGGCAGAAGAGTGAAAAGAAACTGCAGATGGAATAACAAGAAAGACCGACGGAAGGGCAATGTGTAATCAAGCTGTTAGACTATGGAACAATAAATGAATTCGTATTTGATGACATCATACCTCTGCACAGTGACGTCTTATAGTTCGAATAAATACCAACAAGGTTGCGAAGGAGACTTTTTTAAGAAGAAAATCTCAAAATCTACGTAAGTTCCATTATTAAAATATGAAATTTTTATTATTATTTTCCTTAATATGCATCCTTAAACAACGTATAACGTGTTGTCTTTTTAAGCATTCTGACATTTTTTCCCCCATCGTACAAGGTGTATCTTTTTGGCTTAGCTGTGTTTTCTCATTATTTGTGTACTAGGTAATGCAGATAATCATTTTTAGTGTATTCCTTGCTATTTTCAACATTACGGATCTTTGCTTCACGAATAGGAGAGAACGAAATGCAGTCGCTACTTATTGTTACTTACGTTACTACAACCGATAAAAAAACTTCTCCTTAAATACTTTTAAACAAATACGTGCAATAAATGCGAGACAAAGATGCGAAACTGAACTTCACTGATTTATAAATTCAATTTGGGGGGAAAGAGGGAAAGCATTCGTCATTTCAAATTAATTGAAACCTTCCGTTTGCAAAAAGTCAAACAAAAGTTACATTTACCACAAATTACTAAAACATGTGTAAGTTTAAATATATTGAAAATTACTTCAGGATAACGGATTACTCAGTTTCATCTTTACACATTTTGTCATACTAAATATGCTGTATGAATTTTGCTCGAATGATAAAACTGGCTTTGTTGATTATAGCAAAATGCTACAAGCCTACAAATGAGTCTGAATTACGAAAAAATAAAGGTAGGGGTCAATTTATCTATTCATAATTAAATTTAACGACCCTTTAAAGTTAAAAATGTAACAATGGTTGTGCGGTGAGAAGGCTGAAGCATTGATAATTCGTCAGCTCAACACCATGTGATTAAATGATTGACTATACGAAATTTTATATTTTTCCCAAAGCAAATACAAGTAGCGAAGTTGTCCATGAAGCCTTTCTTTCCCGTAGGCACATAGCTTCCGTATGTTTGCTATTGCTGTTGTTGTCTTATTCCACATGACCAAGTCTTGACCGCAGGCTTGACCAAGTCCACGAGCCCAAGAATCTTCAAAAAATCATAAACAAGGAGAGGACTGATAAAAAGGTCAATCCTATTAAGTACTATGCTACTATCAAGTACTAGTTTATTAATACTATGCTAATATCAAGTACAGTTGTATATTAGTACTATGCTAATATCAAGTACTATGTTTGCTATTAATTTAGTCAACCCAATCCATTGAAAAACAGCTGCAAAACTATCAGGACAGCTTCTGATCCACTTTTCTCAATACGTCTCCGTAAAAACAAGATAGCAACGAAATAACAATTTAAACAGAAAAAAAACATGCCTTTACTAAATTTCAATTCAAGCAAGTCCAACGACAGAATACTGAAATTCAAACAGAATAGTACTATAGTTTCAAATTCGAAAAGTCCCGAAAAAGAACACTCATTCAAAAAATAAAACAAGAATAATAAGGAATCAAAGATGTTACAGAAAAGCAATTCATGGAATTCCACACCGCGCAAATATAATTAAAATTCCTTTCCGTTTCCAACATGCATTTAGACACACATAATGCTAAAGTATTTTTCGGAAACGGAAACTCGCTAATGGAAATTGCATTCTCGCTTCGAAAATATGTAGATAATAATTTTAAAACATGAAAAAAATAAATAAATTTCTTCATTACTGTAATAGAACTGTCTCGAAAGTTGTCGTACGTTCCGTCTTAAAGAAGAATGATAGTAATTTGCATGCCGTAATGAAATTGTTTTAAAAGGGAAAAAAATATTAAAATAATGTGCATTTATATTTTGATTTCAAAACCCAAAACGCATTAGGTATTGTTTAATAAAGATATTTTTATTAATTTCGATTATAACATTAGAAAAGTAAAGTGCTCATTCTCACAAGAATATGGAAAAAAAAAAAAAAGGAAGCTTAGTATATATTCTAAACTAAAAGTAATTCATTACTTTTCTCTTCTTTTCTTTTTTCTTTATTTATCCCTAAACTGAATAAAGGGGAGGTATACAACATAGCAAATCAGTGATTTGTTATGCTATACTAGATTAGTTTTGAACCTGTGGGAATGGAAATAGTAACCCATTCCCCATCCCCTATTCGACTGCCATGCACAAGCCATGCCATATTGAATAATCCCACAATTATATATTATGAACAGAATATCACCAATACGAAATGCTTGCGGCCAAAAGTATTTCGGATTTTGAAATATTTCCATATGTTTCGACATATTTGTAAGAAAATGTGTAATGTTTTGAAAGCCTTCCTTTTCATATGCATATCACACACTGGCCAATGAATTAGAAAGTCAAGATCAATATTTTATTGGAACACTTTTGCACGGATAACTGCTCCGATTCGTTTCGGCATCGAGTCTGCATGCTTATGGAGTGCATTTACGCCCAGAGAATACTATGCATTGGCTATGCAGCTTTTTAGGTCTTGTGAGTTACGTGGAAGAGGAGAGTGCTGTCGGATGTCTCTTTACATCACATCCCACACATTTTTTATGGGGTTAAGATCCGGGCTATGCGGTGTTGGAAGTCAGACTGATGTTCAGCGAGCCAATTTTGAACACTTTCTAGCACGATGTACAGTTGCATTATCGTCCATGAAGTATCCGTTGCCCATCAGGATAAAATGCAACATTGCAGGGTGCAGTTGATCTGCCAGTATATCTAGGTATCTTATGGCTGTTTGTTTACCCTCAAAGAACACTAGGACACCACTTCCATGCTAGCAGAACATGCCCCATATTATGATACTCCCACAAGACCCTTATGCAGTGCGAGTAAGGCAAGATGGATTCATGGCTTCATAGGGTTCTAGCCAAATTCGACGTCTTCCATCAGTGCAAAATAACATGTAGCGTGATTCATCCGACCACATTACCCTTTTCAACCCTCAGATGTCCAGTGTTTTCTTTCCCCACACCACTGCAAACGAACTCTTGCATGTCGGGCCGAAATGATTGGTTTCTAGACTATGCATTCCTATTCTCTGCATTTGTCTGAGCAAGTTCGAGCTGAAATCTGTGAGGAAGAGCTTTGGTTGACGATCTGTGTCAGTTGAAGCACAGTAGAGTCCCTGTTCTGCCGTACAATTCGTCGCAGACGACTCCGATTACTCTCTTGGAAATCTGTGCTCGAACCGCAGTCACGTCTTTTATAGAAGGATGGTGAGTTTTGATTCCAACTTCTGAAAACCTTTAATGTGGTTGCTTTTGAGAACCTAGTGAGATTTGCTGTCTTCAAAATCGAGGCCCCTGCTAAAAGGGCACCAACAATAAGCCCCTTTCAAATGGTGAAAGATCTATCGTTTTTCGCACTTTACTTCATTCATCGTGAAAAACACTCTTACACCTTACTTATACTAACTTATTCTAACACACGCGTGACTCACGTCAGAAAAAAATTGCATATTTCATCCCTAGCACGCATTCAAATGAAAATCTCAAAGGTTTCTAATTCACAGCATGAGTATTAGTATAACGTAAAAGTATCCTTCTACAGGACTTTTTAATAATTTTGAGTATGAAGCAAATTTTGCGCATTCTAAGCCCCAGAACGCAACGACCTCATGATAAGGCAATCGTTTTGCACTATTGTTAAAATAGTACTGATAATAAAATTGTTGCAATCTTTTTTTTTTTTTTATACTGAAATACTGAAACTATCAAAATAATTAAAATTAAAAGAAATGTAAATCTCATAATACTAATCATTTGAGGGTTAAATTTCCTTTTCATTTTCGTTTCTGTATTTCTCTGAAAAGTCAATAGCAGGGCCTATGATCCTAAATACATTGAATTCAACACGCAAATATAAAGCGATCAAAGACAAGTTACATTAGGAATCAGAAGATTTTTTAAAAATCGTGAACGTTAAATTTATGATCATTCGAGATACACACACACAACAGAACAGCAAATAATAATAATAATAGCACTTTCGTTATTTTCGTTATCATACTCGTCAAATTGCATCGAGTGCATCTCCGATTCTAAAAGATACGAGAAAAATATCAAAGAAACAGCAAGTTACAGCATACCTGACACACACAAGAAAAGCAAGTCTGCAGAGAGTGCTCTTATGTTAACAGAACTGGAAGTAACAAATGGCATGATGAAATGTTTTTAAATTAACTTAAAGAATATATCTTTCAGAGACAGATAAAAATTTTACATAATGCAAATATAAAATCAAAACGAGAAAAATCGCCGAAACGTCTTGTAATTTGCAATAAAAATTTTGTTATTTGAATACCGTATCTGAGCAGAAGAAGAATTTACAAATTTGAGCACAAAAGATAAAACTGAATAACGGCGATCTATCAACATAGGTGGAAAGGATATCGATTAAACGATAAAGATCAATCAATACCCCCTACTTACGTTAAAAAAGGTTGATTCAGCGCTTTTTTTCACTTAATTATCCTTTATTTCATTTTTCTCTTTTCCCGCAGCTTTTTTTATGAATTTATTCATACGGATCAGAATTAAATGCTTTATTCACATAATTAACTTCTTACTTGCTTTCAAAAATTTTATCTTTTCGCGTTTGTAAAAAAAAAGCATATATAACCCTACGCTCGTGGTCGAACTATTATTGATTGAAAGCTGAGAATCTGTAAGCCAAGTTCTAAATGAGAATCAAAGCTTACTATATGTTTATAAACGCACGAATCAAACGCTGAATAACTCACAGAAACAGAATTTTTAACACAATTGTACAACTCGATTGCAGACCAAGTTGAAACAAAAGTATTCTACTACAGTTTTTACATGGGAGCCACGATTTTTAATCACATTGTTCAAGAATATTATGATAAATAGAAACAGCACTTTTTATGTAATTAAGTAAAAGCATATTAAAAAAAGTTATACATTTTATTCCATATTGTTTAGTTTACTGATTACGGATAAGAAACGAAGTAATAAAAGCATTGCCCCTGAACGTAGAAAAATTATTCTTTCCGATCAGCTATACAATGTGATATAAGAATTATTCAATATTAATTATTATTCAATATGATATAAGCATACATTTAATTAATTTCATTTTATAGTTAATTTCAGCCATAAGATTAAGTTTCATTCATTTTAACATAGTATACTAAATCCGATCGCGTATTAGTTAAAACCATACATTTGCTAACAAGTGAATATTAAACCTTCGTGTTTAGAACGTCGTCACTGACTGCAGGATAGCTAAAAAATCAAATAATTAAAAAAACAAAAACGTACAATTAAAAAATGAAAATCTGAAAGCTACCAGCTTATTACATTACGTCCAAAGGGACATTTTTTTTAACGTTTTGTGTGTTACCTTTATTTATTAAATACCATTTTCTTCGCTCTTGAACCATAAAACTCAGTTCAATAGCAATATCGCAAAATAATTGTAAAATCAGCATATCTTTAAAATTTCCGATACACAGTCTCGCGCGCTGGAGATAAAAAGGGTTTTTATCCGTACAGTGTTGCCATTGCTCGCTTTGAAATCATTCAGTTTGTTAATCAAAAATTCGTTAAATTTTACAAAATATGAAACTGATAACAAAACAAAATTCCAAACTCCAAATCTGGGCTTTCAGATGCCCATATTCGGAGAAAAACGTATGTTACTCAAAATTTGATGGCTCTAAGTACCATTGTTTTATCGCAATGCGAGAAACATGCATACATTTATGGAGATTCTTCGTTATTTAATTTCTTTAAATATAATACAGAGCGATAATCTTTGGCGGCAATAACTTGAAAAGTGAACCGACATTTATAGTGAACCAACGCAAAATGCCAAAACGAAATTAGTAGTCCTTCTGGGCAAACTGTACCTTTGGATTAATAAATAAATAAAAAAAATCTGAAAGCTTTCAGATTTTATATTACGCACAAAGCGCCATTTACACGCATATACACGTTTCGAAAGCATCAGATCTCCAGCAATATTTTTAGTAACAATATTTTTATCCCAAAGGGGCGATTAATACCCTTTGGATTAAAAATGTTTAAAACCATATATGCGTCAAGTTAATACTTTCATCGTCAGATCATTTCGACTGTGATAAAAGGTTTCTAAAGATACTGAATACATTTCATAGATTACATATTTTTTATAAGACAACGAAACAAAAATTTTTAAAAAAATGAAAGCTTTCAGATTTTACATTACGCCTAAGGGGCGTTTTTTAACGTTTGTGTGTTACCTTTATTTATTAAATATTATCTTCTTCGCACTTAAACCATAAAATTCAGTTCAACAGCAATATCGCAAAATAATTTTAAAATGAGCATATCTTTAGAATTTCCGATAGACAGTGTCTCTTGCACGCTGAAGGTAAAAGTATTTGATTCCTAAAGTATGTTGCCACTGCTCGGTTTAAAATCATTGAGTTTCTTAATCAAAAATTCGTTAAAGTTTAAAAAATATGAAATAGATAATAAAACAAATTCGAAACTCAAGTTTCAGGCTTTCAGGTGCCCAAATTTTTTAATTTCTTTTAAATGTAATATAGGGCGATAATATTTGGTGGCAAAAATTTGAAGAGTGATATGGCCGTTTATTGTGATTCGACGGCGTTTCGAGACTAATAGCACTTCTGGACTAAAGCCTCTTTGGGCTGAGGGGGGAAAAAAAAGAGCCAGAATTCAGAAACTGAAAAAATTCTTCAATTTTGAAGAATACTTTTCGTTCTATCCAACAGTATAAAGATCACAATGGTGCGATGATTATGTTGAGTGATAAATATGGATTTGTCAGAAAAATTCAACACTCCATTAAAAAAAACATCAAATTTTGAAGAGATTCCAGGGAAATACTGTATTGTTATCACAAATATGTATGCGGTAAATTTTCAAGAAAAACTGGTTGAAACAAATAATCAAAGCAATTAAGGTAAATAAAACCATGTGAAAAGGAATTATTTCAATAACAGCAATATCTCTTGAAGCGACACTTTCTTACATACAGTGCAAATTAAGTATAATTTTCCATACGTCTAAGTATTGCAAAGAATAGTAATATTCCATTTCGAGATTTAGTATTTTCCATAACGCTTAAAAAAAAAGCAATCAATAAATAATTTAACAGACTTTAGATGCAGCCACGTGCAAGTGTGGCGGAAATCTGGGAGAATTCAAACCTTACGCTAAACATTATATCGCAATAATTAATAGTAGATGATCATCTATTAACTCTGAAAGGCCCATACCGTCGAATCACAGTCAAATCAATCAAATCTCATGGTTAAGCAGAAACTACCCGAAAGAGGTTAACCGACAGTAATCTATCTCATCGCCCGTGAAAGGGTTTAAGTCACAGGGACATTCAAACCATAATTAAAAAATGCAGTCTTCCAATAATAAATTTCAATATTTCTAATTCTTTCTTACTGTATCTCAAATATTATACGAAGTTAATCAGCAGAAATGAAATAGGAAAAGAAATGGATCTTTATTCGATGATTTGCACTATCGATTCATGTAAGACTTCAAAGTATACATTTCGCAAGATTTTTTTTTCTGCAGGCAATAAAGGCAATGACACTGTCTCCAAAGCTAAATTGGCTTTTACTAGGCTGATAAATTGGAATGCGTATTACGTAGGGTTTTTAAATTAACTAAGCATATGTATTCAAATTTCATCTCTTTACTTTTATTTTCTTTCGTCGCAAATCCATTTCAGAAGACACCAACTATTTAAGAGCATTTTAGAAGTAAATGTACATGCATGAAATAGTCACGTGAAAGGTGACAGGATCAGAACTGTCACTCTGTTACTAACACCTACAACGAAATGTAACAATCAGAAAATGCAAAATTGGCCAAAAGCCAATCGCGGCAGTAAAAAAGAGGTAAAGGGCATACATGCCGTCAAAGACGGGAGTTAATAAAAATCAGTTAAGGAGAAATAAATGCTCGAACCCACCATCTCGGGATCTACGCTTCTTTGACCCAACTCCGTACCACAAAGCTGCGATTTCTTTCTTCATAGCGTGAAAGAAGTGAAGCTTTGCATCGATTTTTTTTTTTTTTTCTGTTTTTTCTTTTTTTTCAAATTGTAGCATTTGC
>KK120997.1:0-26861 GCA_000611955.2 Stegodyphus mimosarum | reverse complement strand
AAAAAAAAAAAAAAAAAAAATGTTTCTGCTTCATTTGTCAGACTTTTGTTCGCTAATTTAGAAGGAATATTTGACGTTCAAGATTACATAAACTTCATCACTTAAACATATTAAAATGCTTCATATCGTTCGCTAAGAGAAGACAGTTTAATCAAGCATAAGTTTCCATCCGAAACTTCCCCCAAATTTCCAGGGAAATTTATAATATTCCACCGAAAGCGATTATACGAATTCAGAAAATCGTTCTCACATACGCGAAAATTAAGACAGATTATAATAAACAATGAAAGCATAAAACATTTTATTGCTTTAACACAATGAAATAAATTCATTAATAAAAATAAAATCAAATTATATTCCACTGTCTAAGATGTATAAGACAGTGGAACGTAATTTGATTTGGTTTTGCCTTAGCATATACATATAATATATATATATAAGGTATTTTCTCCCTCCTTTATGCATGCATTTGTGATGTAATGGTAGTACACTCGGCGCGTATTCGACAGGTCCAGGTTCGAGTCCCGGCAAGGGCATTGCTCATTTTTCATGCCTTCTGCTTCAAAATAACCTTAATGACTCCCCAATAGCGTCCGAACTAAAAGGAGGAGGACGATGGCCCTTACAGCTTTAGCCAGGCTTAGCTTTCGATTTCTAATAGCTATTAAATATTTCCTTTAAACGATTTATGCTGAGAAGAATAGAGAACTGGAGACGTATTTAAAACACACATCTGAATGTAAATTTTTTTATATTTAACGTATTTTTAGTTCCACGTACTTTTAATGTAATCTAACTATTGTTCCACTCTTGCTGCAAAGTAACAAAATAGTAATTTATTTACTAATGTGTATATATATACACACACAACAAATGTATAACTAAAAGACTAAGGCTGCGTTTAAACGGCGACGTAAATGTCAGAGGCATAGTGACAAGGGATAAAATGCGGTAATTCCGTTCACACCTGCGACATACGGTCTAAGCCGCACCCACTTAAGCCCCGTTTCCAATAGTGCGTTACCAACGCGTAGCGTATTGAGAGAAACGCATTACGCAGACGGACAACCGTTTACACTATTGCATTGGATTTACGCTTACGGAGGTTCGATGGTCAATTGCATTCATTGTCACCAGATGTCTCTGATTTAACTTACGGGATTCGGACTCTTAAAATACTTAAATTCGATGTTATTGGAAATTTTTAGCTCTGCTTATGAACTGTGAAATTAAAGCAAGTTAGCTATTTTTAGATAAGTAAGGTTATAATGCATATTATGAACATCTCTAATTGCATAGAAGCTGGAGTAATTTTTAAAAATTTCTCTCCGTTTCTAGAAGACTTAAATATTAACGAAATAATATATAATTAAAACTAAAATGTACTGTTACTGCAAAACAAATAAATAAGTTAAATACATTTAAAAATAGCTGGTACCTAAAAAATACAGAGCAACTGTAAAGAAAGGTTCACAATATTTACATAAAATTTGCTATGCTTGTATACTGCTCACTGCTATGTGAAATTGTATATTTTTAAAATATGCGCAAATTTGAGGAGAAAACAGATAGTATATATAATTTTAGCATCAGTTTCTTCAGTGTCATAGCTGGATGATATATTAGAAATCTCGTTTGTTTAAAATGTACTCTGCGCTGTTATGTTTTGTGCATAATCCATAAAATATTATTTTTAATTTAGAAATTTTAAATTCATAGCTTTTTACAGAAGAAGTTATAAAAATAGGCTTTTTCTCTTTATATATGTATACATACCTAAGGTAAATAAAATGGAAATATTTAATTAATTCCTGTGCTTCAGCTGGAGAGAACTGAAATTTAAAGCAATTATTATAATAATTTTTAAAAATAATTTATTAAAAATGTTCAGGGCATTAACACTGTCTCATGTTCACTGGTACTGAAAGTTTAGAGCTGAACATCCCAGAGTTTCATCACATGTATGTACATTCACATGAAAGTGAAACGAAAAAAAATATTTATATATATATACAGGGAGTCTATTTTAAATTCGTATTATATTATAATTTTTAAAATAAATTCTTGAGGGGAAATTTAAATAAATAAGAGCATAAATAAAACATTATATTTAATGCACACAATGATAGAAATAAGTTTTAAAACACAAATATAGATCAAATTGGAACACGGAGCTAAGAAAGTTGCAAACAGGGTGGAAAAAGAGTATCAGATTCGAACTCGCGACCCAAAAAAACCACAGTTGGCTACCGTCAGCTTTACTACTACGCTATCACTACACTGACGTGATTAGCAGTTTTGGCTTATATACATTATCAACTAAATGAATTCATAAAACTAAGTTTTTTTGGTCCTATTTCAGAATGCTATCGTCTAAAAAATTCACCACAGCTTGTTCTTCAGCTTCTAGAACATATCTTACAAAAAACATTATTTTTTAAAGTGGCGTTCCGAATGAAGTTAAACGGACTGCTAAAAATATATTCCATGTGTTTACAGACATATGTTAGCCAAAAACGTATATTTGTAAATAGAGAAATACAAATTTAACATACCCTTTAATTCAGTGGAATATTTAAAAGGCTATTAAATTTAATTTATAATTAACGTTTTTAGTTTTTACCTGTTTCAAAAGAAAAAAATAACAAATCTTTTCATGCCATATCTGATCATAGTACTGTAGTTTCAGTTATCTTATTTTTCTTATTTATTATATTCTTATTTTTCTCATCTTTTTTAACTAAATTCAGCTGATTGCTGTAATTTTCAATACGCAGATTTCTCCCTATAATGTTAATTCCGAAATAAGTATTTTTTAGCAAAACATTCTTTCCCTGAGCCAGCGTTCATCGCTACTTCTGCCGCCATTAGTTTTTGGTGATAACAACTGATTGCTCCGTTTTTACCACGTGACCCCAACGCTTCCGCAGACCTGCGGATAGAAGCATAGCCATGATAGAAGTTGAACATTGTTGAACTTCATCCGTTCCGTCATCCGTCGATGGACAGCAGATGGCAATCAAAATGAATTCGCTCGCTGATAGGAGAAGCGCATAGGCACTGTAACGCATACGCAGAAGTGGAAATGGGCCTTTAGAGAAGCTAAATTTACGCGCGCGTTAATGTGTTTTCAGCTTTCCCGCTCTGTTTTCCCATTCAGGTTTCGCGCGTTCGCTCTGACTGGTCGGCATAAAGTTGAAAACTTCGAACTTTATGCAAAAAGCCCTAAACCAGATTTTGTGACGTAGCACAGACTGGTTGCCTGGCAACGCAGCTCGGCTTAAACCATTTATGCCCTTTATAACGTCGTCTGAACGTAGCTTTTACTAAAAGCGAAATGATTCTTCTTTCAATACGACTACCCGCGGCCCTATAGGTTTTGAATATGCGTGAATGTGGTGGTCTTAAAGAGGTTTAGGTTCTCAAAAATACCGGTCTCTTTGAGAAGTGTAGCCTCGCGCTAAAAGATTCGCTATGATTTTTTGCAAAATTATTAGAGAATTATTTGAATCTAAAGTCAATTAAAAAAGTTACTGTTTATTATAAAAGAGATTGCAAAACAATGTTCACCAATCAGTTGTTATATAATTTTAATTGTTTTCTTCATATTTTTTCAATGTGTATAACTCAGCATACGCACAAAAAATTATTAAAAAAGAATAATTTAAAATATCAATAATAGCTTTTCTATTATATAAAATAATACTATTTTCAAATGATGAATTTAAGTCATATTAAATGTACTCAGAATATAAACACGCAGAACTTTGAAATTTCACGGATGTAAATATATATTCATATTACTAGAAAATTTGATTAGAAGTCTATTACATGTGTAGTTATCATTTGTAATCCAGAAAAACAGTGAAAACATGATGCACATTTATTACCATATTCTGTAGGGTTACTCTTTGAAATTAACTAAAATTGCTAGTTCTTTAAACTCTACTAAGACATCAAGCGAATTTTCGCTCTGTTTCTGAAATTCGCTAGTGAAACATAAGGTTTAAACAATTTAAATTTTCGCAGCTTGCGAGATATCAGTACCCAAAGGGTGAAATTTAAATTTAAATCAATGCGTTGCTAGAGGCTATAAAGCAATTAACCTATCAAGGCGTTGTCTCCACGATTTACTGCGGTTAATGAAATGTTTAGGCCGGATAAATAATTCGCAGAATTAAGCGATGGGAAAAGTATTACAGTGAGCAATGCTGCCAAAAAATTCTCTGTCTGACTTAAATATTCATATCTCATTTACATCCTGGCGAGAGCTAGCGATAAGAATAAATAATATAATGGGTTAATTAAAACAAAATATATTTTATAATTCTATCATGAACAAAAATATGTTTTATATAATTTAAAACATATTTCGTACTTTTGGAAACTTAATATGCTTAAGCTATTACTTTTCTTATCAGTAGCATTTTAGGATCAGTGGTTAGTGGCGCAGTGGTTAGCGCACTGCGCAGCAGCACCACAGGTCCGGGATTTGATCCTCGGGCTGGGCAAAGTTGACTCAGCTTATGATCCCATGGAGGTAAGTATGTATGATCCTTTGAGGGGTTGATAAAATGAATACCAAATTCACTTGGCGACTAAACACCGGAGTCCTGCGACAAGCTGACCATTGTCCAGGCAAAGATGCACAAGCACCCCGGAGCTCACAGTCTAAAGCAGATATCAGGGTAGCGCCGGCCATGGCTCTCTTGAGGGCTGTTTGTGCCGCCGAGTTTAGTTTTTAGTTTAGCATCTTTAGAATAAGGGCAAAAATTATAAATTCCGCAGAGTTCAATAAAGTCTTTACAAAATAATATTCGCAAATATCACAAATATTCTGCATAAATTCCTTCAAATTTTGTAGAGACATCAGGAGTTTTGGAGCCGTTATTTCTTGAAACATTCACTGTGACCTTATAAAAACTCATACCCCAAACCTTCAGATTACTGGATTGATAATGCTTGGCCACTACACCACCATTATCACCACAGAACAAGGGGGAAAATTTCTTACAACTTAATATAAAATTTCTCTCAATAGCAGATAGGTTTTACTTCTTTTCATTGCAAATAAGCTAAACACGATTAAATTTCTGCATATTAACAATCCATTTTCACACATTTTTCTTTTGTTTGGAAGGAAGAGGCATAAATTTGCTTGGCTTGGAAGGAAGGGGCATTCTATTTTTAGACTCATATTTTTTCTTGAACAGGCAGCCTATGAAAAGAAAATTATCACACAAAGAAATATAATGTAAAAACATATCCCACTTTCATTTCTCTTGAATGGACCGTAAAATAAAGAAGTGAAGACTTTATTTCTCTGCTTCAACCGAAAAGTTTGTTTTACCGTCTGTATTCTGAAAGAACAGGGAAATCGAAATTCGTTTCTCCTCTGACAGAAAAGTCTTACCGGCAGTATTTGTATTCTCGGCAGTATTTGTATTCTCTTCAGTGGCAGCAGTTTCAACTCTTCTTTCCAATATGAAATTTAACGTTTTCGCTGGCAAAGAATGACTGCAGAAGCAAAAAAGTTTAGAAACTCAAAGTTATCATATATAAATCGAAAAATTCTTTCAAAAACATAGACTTTCTTTAAAAATACACTTTTGTTGTTTCAAATGGGGGGATGAATGACTGGCGCAGCCATAGTTTGAACCTCTTAGACTCAGCACAACTCTTCTAACAGTTATTCTTAAGTTCTTTTACAGAATGCTTTTCTTGACCCCGCCCACCCCCGAAAATAAAAAAAAAAAAAAGGATGTTTTTAAGTCGCAGGGAAAATTTGTGTCTTTATCAGGTTACGTTTTTTATGCTGCTACCTTTTTTTGGAAAGATAGTTTCTGGAGAAAATCTTCGATTTGCAACGAAACAAAAAAAATGAGAAGTGCAGATTCAATAACCAGTTGGTACAGATCGAGCTTTTCTCAGCTTTGCTTTCAAGATGCAAGTCATCAAACATTAAAAATTGAAGAATATTTTTTTAAGAAATAAGGATTTTTTTCTTAGCGACAGACATAGATATTAAGCGATAAAAATATACCAAAGAAAAAAAATATATATATTTTATATAATATTATACACTTTATTTATTTTACATAAAATGAGTGCGTATACATATACAATAAAGAGATAATAATTAAATCAAGAAAGGGATTAAGAGGCTAACTAGAACTATACACTTCAAAGTTTAAAAAAATAATAAAATAACGTTAATACAGTACAACAAAATAAAATTAATATAAAAAATTATGAATATAAAATTGCTTAAAATTCATTGGTCTTTTTCAAAAAACAGCCAAAGAAGTTTCAATAGCGCTACATTCTGAATTATATCTGGATGACTGCGAATTCTTGGAATGATTCAAAACAAAAAATTAAAAGAAAATGCCAAATAAAAATTTAATTAAATTAAAGTCCTTTGCAAGTTCAATAAAGTAAAAATTTAAAACTTTTTTTTTAATTTTAATTTATCATCAGGATATAACGTGCTCTAACGGGACCCTAAAACAAATATTAATGTAAAAATAAATGTAAAAAGAATTCTAGAGTAAGAAACCAGAAAAACCATTCGGTAAATTAAAAGAATATGCTAAATAAATATTAAATAAATTTCAAACCAAACAAAAAGAACTGCTTGGTAAACTTGGTAGTATATAGTGACCTTGCTTTAGACTACCCTTTGCTAATTTTTGCATATCTTATTCGGTTTACTTTCGATTTTGTTTGACTGCAAATGATTTTGAACTGTGTTGAGCCAGAGGAGATTTTGCTCCTGTTAAATTTTCAGTTTCTGCCATCGCCAGGTCGCCCTGCTAACAAATAAGTTTTATTTAAACTTTTACCTTAGTATTTACTACTTAGAGGCTGCTTAGAGCTCATTCGAGACGAAAAGTCTTATGTCCATTGCCATCCGGCAGTGTCTTAGGATTATCTTGGTAATTTGGTTGCAGGGCTGTAGCAAGAGCCAGTGCAACCGATGAAGTCGGATAAGGCGGCAGAATTTAAGAGCGAAAAACATTAGAATTTGGGAAGAAACCTAAGAAAACTTAGAAGTTGCAGAGTTTGCAACCGGGCGGCGAAAAGCGTAGCGCCAGCGCTGTTTCGCGGTTAAGAGCTATAACCAATAACTAAATAATTTAAGTGTCTGTACAATTTCACCGCACTCATATCTAACTAATAATTTTGATGCACTAATACTGTAATTAATAAAAGGTGTTTCTAACTATTTTTACACTACAAACTAAGGGCTGTTAGTCTCAAAACGGCATTTTGCGGCATTTCATTTTCTTCATTGGTTCACTTTTCAAACTGTTGCCACCAAATATTATCACCATGTATTATATTTAAAGAAACTAAATAATGAAGAATCTGCATGAATATTTCTCGCATTGTGAAAAAACAAAGGTATCTAGAGCCATCAAATTTTGAATAACGTAGTCCTTCAATAGAACATAGACACTTGGAAGCTCAAATTTTGAATTCCGAATTTGTTTTATTATCTATTTTAAATTTTGTAAAACTTTAACGAATTTTTCATTAACAAACTCAACGATTTCAAAGCGAGCAATGGCAATACTGTACGGGAAAAGGCACTTTTATCTACAGCGCGCGAGACTGTGCATCGGAAATTCTAATCAGTTCAACGGCTTCTACTTAACTAAAAAAACTTTCGATTTTATCTTAAGGTTACTGCTTATTATTATTGGAAGCTATCAACTTATTCGATTTATTATATTATCATTCGAAGCCTTTGAGTTCAGGCACCCTGGTGCCTTAAACAACGTTAAATAACGAAAATTTTAAAGATATGCTGTTTTTTAATATTTTGTGATACTGCTGCTGAATTTTGTGTGGTTTAAGTGCGAAGAACATGACATTTAATAAATAAAGGTAACACACAAAACGTTAGAAAAACTCCCTTCTGGGTGTATATAAAATCTGAACGTTTTCAGATTTTCATTTTTTTTTTCTTTTTTCCCCCATTTTCATTTTATAATTATTATTATTTATTTATTTATTTATTATGACCCCTTGACAAGAATTACATAACTTTCCTCGTCCTGAACCTCTGAAGTCCGAATTCATTTTTTATTAAACATTGGACAGAATAAGAGATTGTTGCTAATGAAATTGTTGTTTTTGGGAAAATGCCTGTAAAAATATAAAACCATGATTATCCACTAAATATCCACTAAATTTTACACGCTGGCGATTCCAATTAATGAAGAATACTTAAATGTAATATGAAGTAATGAAGAATACTTAAATAACAGTGCAAGAGATTATTTAAGACAACTTGTTTTATTTCTACACCGAACAAGTACTCGTATGTATAAAATTTTAATTTCAGCATCATATAACACAGAATATAAGATTATGTTGTCACGAATACTGAAACATGAATTTAACTTGTTGTCACATGAATTTAACTGCTTGACAAACACACATACCACTCTTTTTAATTCCAGATTTTAAAAGCAATTCCAAATTTAAATATGCAGACATAGCTTAAAGACAACAAAAGACTAAAAGACATGAATACGTTTTAAAACTTACGATATCTATCTATTCTCTTTTCAAAATTAGTCGTCGGGAAGGCCAAAGAAGTTTTTTCATCAGAGGTGAGAATGCACATATGGCGCCATCTATTTATCATACTTTTAACAACTTTTTCTAAACCCTGAAAATATGTATTATTTTGGGAGAAGTTATAGCATGAAAATATGTATTATTTTGGGAGAAGTTATAGCATCGCTTAGATCAGCGTTTTCCCAATTATGTTCAGCAAATAGTCAGTATTCCGTGAATAATTACATAACTGAAGCTCGAGAACAACGAAACACAGTTTGCTTTTACGCATTTAATATAATCCAAAACAATTCTTAAAAGAAATTTAAAGAGAAGAAATAAAACAAAGTGGTTTAAATTATGCGCATGCATTATTATTATCATTAGTGCAGCATGATACCAGATGGTTCACGTTGGCAACGAATTACATGCACAATGCACTGCTATTATTTTCTCTGTTCTGTGTTCAGAAGTAACGAGGTAAATTTCAGTTTCAGCGGTATTTTTAAAATGTTAATTTTCTTAAAAAATTTTTTTAACTTCTTTTTGAATTTGAGAGGTAAACATAAAATTTTCAGCAATACTGATAAATGTAATATCCTTATCATCAAAATCCTTATTTTTTTAAAAACATTAAGATTGTAGTTTTCATAATATGGAGATATACACCAAATATGGAGCTATACACCAAAATATTCTGGATTTCTTCGTTAGGAGGCAATGAATTTGATTGTTTTCCTACGCTGGATAACATTTAATTGAAAAATACTTACAAATAGACATTAAAGTTAAAGAAATGTATGTTACAATATCTGCATGAAGTTAATCCTTGTAAACATATTTCAGTACTAGGAACACAATTCTTGGATTCAAGACGACAGTAAGTCAAGATATATGAACACAGCTGCTTTCGAAAAATCAATTGATTCGACAACTGATTCCTGCATAGACCCAAAATCTAAAAAACGAATTAAACGAAATTTAGATAAATTTGTCAGAAGAATATCCGAACTGATCAAGATGAGGTACTCATAATTTACTTCCCTTACGACAACACATTTGTGCAAAGCAGGTTTTTCATATTAACGCTGCAGCAAAATCCAGATACAGAAACCGATCTGATGTTGCATATCAGGTTTAGTTACGTTGTGCCTGACATTAATGGACTTCGCAGTTGGAAGAATCGGACACATCAAAGTTATTGAAAACTAAAAATTATTTGTTTCATTTAGTTAGTTTTATAGGGAAATTTGCATTTTGCATTCCTGCTTTGCGGCTGCGCTGAGCCCAAAAAGGTTCTTGTTGTTGTTGTTGTAATTTCGCTCACTTATCTGACAGTAACATCAGCCCAAGCCCACGAAATTCCTCGTGGCAATGAGAGTAAGATTACGCCTGCCGTTGGCAACAGCCTAGAGCATCTTACAGGTGACAGTACGACTTTGTGCAGTGCCGTGCCGTGCCGTCCCGTCCCAACGTTCGAGGGCAAGATAGGAAACTTTTTATGGACTACGCTTTTGCGTTATGTCTTCTCTATGTGTTGAAACGTTTTTTCCCGCTGAAGAAAAAATCGATAAAATGCAGATAAAAAAATTATTAGACATAAACAATGTTTTACGACTTTACCTTTACAGTGCAATTTTTCAAAAGTGAACATCTGATTACGGTTTTAAGTTGTTAAAAACAACACTCTTCCTGCAAAACTTATGTGAAACAGTAAAATTTATCTTGAAGTGACCAAATTATATTATTTAGGTAAATGTTACCTACATTGGAGAATGAATGCTTTTGCAAACTGCCGTCTGGTGTAGTAGTTCCTAAAATATGGGTCACGATCCTCCACTAGGTCAAACGACAAATTCTGGTGGATCGCAAAACGTTAGAAGTATTATTTTGCTTAATTGCATAATGATATATACACTGGTCATCAAAATTTAGGATAATAAAAAAAATATGCTTACTAAGTTAATGTTGCAGCCAATGCCAAATGTTGTAATTATTTATGTTAATTAAATACAAAATTGCACTTCCGAGTGTATGCTAGCGCTAGAAATACGTAAATTTCAGTGACTGACAATGTGGTGCGAAAAGGACGCATGTTGGAATTCCGAACTGTAGTGTTGTTTAAAGTGAATGTGGTTTCTGAGAGTCGTAAAGTAAAGAGTGTCGTATCAAGAGTTTGGAGCTGCTTTTTAAGCACTGGATCAGTTCACAGACAGCCTGGTCAGGGGCGATCAAGAGCAACAACTGCATCAGAAGACCGTTTTCTGTCGCTGTGGGCTCGAAGAAATCGCGAAGCGACTACAAGGGATTTGTTTTAGACCTTCAGATTACCACAGGAACTCGAATTAGCTGTCCTACTGCTGCACGAAGCTAATGTATACGAGAAAGCAAATGGGGTTTGTGTCCCACTCACTTCAGCTTCCAGAAAGGGCCGTTTAAACTACTGCCGTCGTCATGTTTAATGGAGTCAAGACGACTGGTGACGAGTATTGTTTACTGACGAGTCCAGATATTGTCTAAATAATGATTCTAGACGTGTTTTGATCTGGAGAGAGGAAGGAACACTCAACCTGCCTTCCCTTGTTCGTGAAATATCGGTTTCTGCGACCGTGGTTTAATAGTTTGCGAGGAACCATGACAAATTGAGCCTCGAGCTCCATATCTTTCAAGAAGGTTCTGTAATGGATATGTGAAGGTATGTATAGAGGTATGTGGACAAGGTACTAGAATCCCAAGTGAGACGATTGGGTGTTTGTTGGCCCAGCGGTTTTGCTAATGGATGACAAGGCTCGGCCTCATCGAGCATATGTGGTGTCTGAATACTTGTAAACAGAAGATATCACTCGAATGGACTGGCCATCTTACTCACCCGACCTGAACCCGATTGAGCACGCGTGAGATACCTTAGGGCGCCGAAATCCTCCCCTGAACCTCCAGGAGCTGAAAAGTGTACCACTGTTAGAAGAGTGGCGTGTAATTCCACAAGACTTGATCAACACTCTAGTAAAGGTTAAGAAATAAAGATGCGAGGTCTGCATATCTGTCTGAGGTGACCATACCTTAATATTGTATATTAAAGGAAAAATTTTTCCACCACTTTTCAGTTTCCATAAGTTTGGTTTTAATCTCAATATTTTGCGAATAATCAACCGCCAAACAATGTAATTTATGTTAACAAATTTCTATTAATAATTTATCATTAATTAAGTTACGTTTTATTTCTGTCAGTATTCTTTGACTTGACGACAGTGCATTTACTTGAACTTACTGATTTATCCTTATTTTTTATAGTGAGGATTTAGGTTTCAAATACATACATGGGAAACTACAAAAACTTCCACAACGTTCTTTCATTCTGCTAAATTTGATGATTTTAAGAAATTTTTTAAGTTGGCTGCTGGCAGGCTAAGCACATCGAACAGTTCCGGTACAGTCAACAATATAAATAATATAGTAAACATTGCATGCTTATAAAAATTTATTTTTCTACACAACTCAGTAAAAATTAAAGTCCGTAATCATACCATTCCAATTCGCATTCGAGGTACTGCAAATGATTTATCGAAATTCTACATTAAAATAACTGTTATAAAAAGTCTGTATATATAAAGAATTCCCCCTACCCGCTTCGCCTTCTTTTACCGTGAGAACCTTTGCTAACACACACTTGAAAGCAGCTACTTTTCATAGTTTTTTTACTATAAAAGAAAACTGTGCTATTGAACGCACAGCAGTTTCTTTTTGCTAGTTCCTTTTACCCATATTTATTTCCATTCGGTTCTATTTTTTTAATCTTTAAAGTTAAGAAATAATGCGCTTATGTAATTAGCTCGCAGTAAACCAACTTAAAGATTTTAGAAATGGAAATGGATAAGTGCCATACCACCTCAACACTGAAATGCCTTCTCTAAGCCGCCCACTTCTTACCAGCGCACTTTTTTGCATTTCGTTCTTTATTATTTTGAAGCGACAAATAACACATAAGCGATAGGAGGACGTTTAAAAAAAAAAGGAAAAGGAAGGAACTGCTCCCTTTTTAAAAAACTTCTCCCACTTTTAAAGCTGTTTTTACTTTCTTTTCTCCTATCCCCCGTCTCTCGTATTTTTTGCTTGCCTTTTTCTCGAGGCTTTCATCCGTCCATTAAGGTTTCAAAAAGAGGCAGGCGAGAAATTAATTTCACGGGACATTCTTGCGATTGTTTGTTCGCCGCCTCCCCACTTTTCCACCTTTCGGAACTGTTCACCCTCTTTTTAAAGGGCATTCAATAATTGCGTTTCCTTTAATGGAGTGGAAACGATGTGTTCATCAATACCGTCTTGACCGTCAAGAGACGCGGTATTTAACTTTTAAGAGAAGGGGGGGATACGTTCATATTTAAAAGGCATCTTGCCACTCCCATCCAAATGCGACCTAATGTGATCACAAAGGTAAGTAATTTAAGCTTTTAAAGAAATGTGACCCTGTTTAATGACATTAGATGCTCCGGTTTTCGTAAAGAAATTAAAATTCATTATGCGCAATCAATCACTACTAGTTAAAAATTAAGTGGCAAAAATTTCCAAATCAGACTACTCTCAGGTGGTATATCATACAGTAAACTGATCATCTTTATACAGATATATTAAATGACGTTGAAAAATTCGGGCATTACTGTGTCAGTTAGAATGTCCTAAAAGTAATAATAAGACCAGCTACAAAAAAAGTGCAATTCTGGCTAGGCAGCCTTCAAGTATTTTGCATTATTATTAACAAACCAATTACAAAATGAGGTTGTTGGAATATGATAAAATCACAACTATTAAAGATTAATAGAAAATTAGAAAAAAATTTATTTTAAAAATACTAAGAAAAGAAATATGACCTTGAATAAAGGAGCTGCAAACAGCTGCTTAAAAAAGAAATTTTAAAAAAAAATCTGATGTGTACACCACGACTTCTTTGTACGAAATATTAAATTATACTCGATTTTCCTTCATTTCATTTAAGCATGCTGAATTACCAGTTAAGGAATTTTGAATTAAATCTACTTCGTCGATAGCGCATAAACCACAACAGAATAAATACACTCTTTAAAGTTCACTATATTTATTTACTATAGAGACACTTCGGCGGCAGGTTCACTTAACAGCGTTACATCTCATTCATTTCATAATTCAGAGTGCACAAAAATTATGTATATCATCTGAAGAATTACCCCAAGTTCTATTTAAACCTATAATATATCTAAAACGATGTATAAAAGAAATTAAACAAACAAAAAACAAACATTTTTCACAGATCATTCAGCGCCGCTTACATAATGCGCATGCGCTACAGATTCAGTTCCCATACCGGGGCAAGGCAAAAGTATATAAAAATTCAAAATATTTTCATTAATAATTGAAAGCTATAGAAAAACATAAAATACCAAGTAAAGCAACAATTAAGTTAAAGCAACAAGTTAAACAATTTTTACAGTTAAACTTACAGTTTCTACGGAAAAACAAGCTAATAACTTAAATGATAATTCCAGAATGAATTAAGCATAATTTAATTCGCAATAATAAAAGAAAACGTTATTTTGTTATTGCGGAGCTTAGTTTCTCTAGATTGGCAACAAATCCATAATTCTGCTAAGTTCCAAATGTAAACAAACGTGGCGGCTATGGTAATCAAAAATTAGGCTTAGCCGTACTTAAAAAACTTTTAAATTGTTGATAATTCCACAATTATTGCATGCAGGTTAACTAAAGGCATAAAAGGCATAAACCAGAACAACTTAATTCAATCATTTTTAAAGTAAAAAATGCACAATTTACAAACACACAAGAATAAAGAAACTGAGCTCAATGAACTGAGTAACAGAGTTTGTGTATATATATATATACACTTTTGGTGCGGCCGATTGCAACCAAAATGGGAAGTGCACATCTACACGTTATAGCAGTCCTAGATACAAAATTTCAACGTTCTGAGGCTACTCGTTTTTGAGTTATGCGAGATACTTACATAGGTACGTACGAACGTACAGAGGCCAGAAAAAAATCTCTTCAGAATTCATTTTAAATCAGTTTTATAAGTTTTTTCAAGAAAAAGAGTCCTTTACTCGGTCCTTACGTCCAGATGTCACGCAAAAACATCGTTAAATTGCATTCGATGGCGGTTTCTTTGAAATATGATACCCGAGATTTTTCGCGATTACAATACTTCCTTTTTTACTTCGTACAAAGAAGTAAAAAAGAAAGAAAGAAAAAGAGAGTGAAGTGAGAAGAGGAAATTTAATTTTCTAAATAAATTTTGCAGAAGTGCAGGTACAGATCGATTATGATAAGAATTTTGGTCCCTATAGAAGAATTCGATTCCGAGCCGAACGAGCAAGTTTTATAACAAATAAGTTAACAATAATAAGTTATGCCTTCCTAAAAGCTGAAAGTTAGTTAAAACAGATTACTGAATGAAATATGGGACAGTATTTTAGCAAACCTCTCAATAATACAACGCAAAGAATGATAAAGGAGTTCTGAACTGATTGTTGATAGTACGAATTAAGAGGCTCGGAGAGAACTGAGCATATCTGTTAAGAAAATCTGGCATAAAAGGAGGATGCAGAAATTTTATCAACACACAATACAAAAGAAGAATAAAAGAATCAAAACATTAATCCATAGGTATTAACAAGCTAGATAAAATACTAAATTCAAAGCAAATATTTTATTCCCTGTGATAATATATTATTTTTCCCACTTGAGAAATGTGATGTGATAATAATTACTGAATACTTTAGTAATAGTTATAATAAGATAACGTAACGTATACCATTTCAAATATTTTCTATATGCTACATACTGCTACTTCTTTATGTTACATACATTAACATAACAAAGTCAAAAAAATCATTCAGTTATCAAATTTTACTATTTTTGTAAATCACCCTCCTCTGATAATATAAAATCTTATTTGGCTAAGCATAAAAGGCATAAAATATCATAAATTATATAGCCTACTAGATCTAAATTAGTGTCAAAATCTCACACAAGCTAAATGACACAATAAAATTCACTCTTAAACAAAACCTTTAGAAGTGAATGATTTAATTAATACCGCAAAGAATGATTAATCATAAGTAATGATGTATATACTTCTTGACTTTGAATTTATTTCTACACTAGAATATACACTGGTTATCATAAATTAAGGAAAAATCACAAAAATCACGATTACTGAAAAAGTTACTTGTAGAATTTTATGAAACTTACCCACAATATACAACACATAGTAAGGTATCAAATAACATAAAAAGAAATTACCAGACAATTATGGTAGTATAGAAATTAGCAAATGTATAAAATGAACAAATCGAAGGTGTCAGTTTGCTATAGCAAAAGTACCTTCAATATGGAATAGGATCGCCTCTAGAAGCAATACAACATACAGCGATGTGTGACGCTTTCAATTATGCGGTCTTTCAGTTCCATAGGAAGCGAGAGCCATTGCTCTTGCAAAGCAGTTGCAAGCGCGGCAAGGGTCTGAGGGGGCGGATTGAGAGCAGTTAGACGTCTTCCTAACGCATCCCAAATGTGCTCGATAGGATTCAAGTCCGGGGATCGAGCTGGCCACTCCACGCGCATAATTGCTTCCTGTTGAAGATAACCATCTACGATGCGAGCCCTGTGTGGTCTTGCCTTGTCGTTCTGTAACAGGAAAGCACCACCTATTGCCGCAGCATATGGGCGCAGATAAGCATCAAGGATGTCATCTCTATAAACCTGAGCATTCACGGTTCCCCTTGGAAAGGCATGGAGGTCTGTGCGTCTACCTAAAGAGATGCCACCCCAAACACAGACACTGCCTCTTCTGCATGCATGCCACACCAAACACAGACACTGCCTCTTCCGCATGCATGCATCTCTTTCACGGATTTTTGACGGATGATAACGGATTCCAGGTTCTCTTCATATCAAATAACGCATACTATCGCTTTCTAGACTAAACCTGGACTCATCCGTAAAGAGACCAGCCCTCCATTGACCAGGCATCCAGTCGACATGTTGTCGTGCCCACTGCCAACGGTTCTTCTTATGGCGTAACGTGTGCGTACGCAAATGGCTGGTCGCCTCGCATACAGATCACCTTCGTGAAGCCTTCTACGCACAGTTGACGTTCACATCAACCTTCCGGTGGCTGCAGCAAGGGAGGATCTAATTAGAGTCGGAGTAGCGGTTCTATTCCTACATGCACATAATATCAAGTATCGGTCGTCGGCGCTCGTCATAGCAGTTGGCCGTCCTCGGCTGAACCTCCTAGATGCCGAATCTGTGGTTTGAAATTGCCTCCAAAGTCTATGAACCACAGAAGGACTCACATTTAGCCATCTGGCCACTTCTGTTTGACTTTGTTCTGCCTCTAGTCTCCCAATGGCTCTCCATTGTAGTTCTTCAGGTAAATGATGCTAGGAGGTCATTGTTACGAAATGGCTATCTCAGATTTCTGATGTTACTATCACAGTGAAATATGTGGGCTTGCTCTCAAACATGGACTTTTATGCTGCTCGCAGACGACGTATTCCGAGTGCAGCGCCACTAATTTGCATATTGCAGTTTTACTCAGCTACTCTTACTTGGAATCATATTCAAATTTTACACGGTTTGGCTTATTTTTGAGGGAGTTATCGCTATTTTTGTGATTTTTCCGTAATTTATGATAACCAGTGTATATGCTACGCCCTAGCAAATATGTACAAAAGAACACACAAGCATTTATTTGTTGATTAAAAAAGCTTGTTGTTTAAACATCAGTGAACCTGCTCGATAATTCTTCTAATTTTCAATAACAAAATATCTCAATATTACTCACATTTTTACCAAACTCTATTTTAAAAACTTAACGAAATCCATAAAAGGAAAATCGAAATTTATAAATCCACATCAAGACATTTATGCCACAGACGGAATCAAGCACTAGCTAAACGCACATCACATTACAGACATAAATATTAATTAGAATCAAGGAAACGCGGAGAATCAACCAGACGTCGACTCCCCTCGGCGCGCACAACCCTCCAGATCAAATCCGTGCATTTAAAGCTAAAGCCCTGTAATCCTGCTTCCATCAAGCAAGCACTCTCGAGCTGGAATAACAAACGAAATTGAATACTACATATAACATACACAGACGCATTGATAATTGATATTAATACCTCTCACTCGGATGAGGGAATAACGAGAAGGTAAACAACGGCACTCCGGTAAAGCAAACTAAATTCTGCTACCAATTACTAACATTAAGTTGAGTGCAAATGCGGTATGAGTTCAGATCTATGGAAAGCTACTTCCTTCATCCAAGTTTTAGACTAGAAGAAAGCTTTTTACAGACAAAATGCAGAAACGCCATATTCTTCGAATGCCAAAACATTTGTAAATATCCTGTAATCAAATACAACATTTTAACTAACAGCTCAGTTGAATTCGAAGTAAAAAAAAAACTCATGTGCTCACCACATGACTTCCTTGTATGGCCTATTAAATTAAACACATTTTTTGTTGCATTTCACTTAAATTTATTTCATCGAATTTCATTAGATATATATTTCTCATTCAATTAATTCAGTTTTCACTTCGCGGCAAGACAAAAATACATGAAAACTCAAAACATCTTCATTAAAAATTCTAAAATACAGAAAAACGTAAAACATCAAATACACTCAAAACAATTTTAAAAAAACTGCAGTTAAAATTCGAGTTCCTACGCAAAAACAAGCAATTCGGCTAGCGGACAAGAAGGCATATTTTTAGCAATTGCTAATTATTTTGATGCAACTGCCAAAACTGCAATATACAACATTCTTAGTTTACTTTTGGTCCCACTCGGCAAAAAGACATTGAAGATGCAGAAACTCAATTAACTACTCTGCTTGAATGTAAACAAATGGCGGTTCATTAGGCTTAACTCGCCACTTAAACTTTTAAATCGTTGATAATTCTACAACTATTTCACGCACATTAACTAAAGGCATAAAAAACCTTAATCCAAAGATAAGAACAGCACAATTCATAAATAAATTCATAATAAAATGCACAATCTACCAACATATAAGCACCACATAAGATTCTTTCCTTTTTAAAAGTTCCAACTTTCATAGACTAGAATTCATTAGGTACTTTACTACTGATGTGATGTCGTATTGGCAAGGTGGTACAGATTTGCACACATGTTCGAATTTCGTAAAAGGCATGCCCCCTTTTCTTTGTATAGTGTTTTTGCGGCATGGGGGCACTAAAATACTGTGGAACCGAAAACTGGTGGAAGGGTAAAAGGAGTGGGAGACCCTCGGATCCGCTTCTATCTCGAAGAGGACGGAGCTGGCGAATTCCTAAAAGGTACCTGAAGCCTAAGCGAACGATAGGCGCAATCCTTGCTTCTTGTTCGATAAAATTTCTGCGTTCGATTTTATGTTACTATCATGCACGTGAGATTTGTCACAACAACTACTGATGAAAGAACGGAGATCCAATCCTAATCCGGTTGCATTTTAAATCACATACTTTAATAAAGAAAGAATAGACATGTTTGAATACTGATAGTGAAACCTATGATAATACATGCCCTCAAACTCTACCAACCATTTGTGAATCATGTAATTTATTATACCACATTTGTGGCTCAGTAATATTCATTTAGATACACTTGCATCTGATATCTAACAAGGTAATATTTGAAGCCCCACACATTGTCAGAATGTCTAGACACGTGAAAACGAACGTGTTCGGCGTATCAGAAAAATGCTGCCTTTCAAATCTTTAAACTTATCTACACTTTCGCACTTAATTTACTAAAATGATATTCTTATAAGTTACCAGATATCATTGTTTAGTTAAACAATCGGCGTTTTGCAATTCCACAACGTAAATTTCATGTGCATATTGTTTGCTTTACATAAATATGACATCCTCAACAGAAAGTGATAACACAATTGAGAACTGACGAATGATGTCAACACGTCCACCGATTGATTACTTATCAGAATATAAATACTGTATGCTTACTGTGGAATGGACATTTAATGATCACAGAATAAGATTTGCAATGGTTAATAATTATGTGTGGTTAAATTCGGCCCAGACAAGACCCTTATAGCTAACAATTAATTAATCAACTATGCCAAGCATTCGAAAGCTTTCTGCCTAGGAAAGGTTATTTTGTGAGGACCTTTTTAAGTAAAACTGCCTTATATTTATGCAACGCAAGAGGAAAACTTGAAAAGTTTCTATAATAGTTAAAAAAAAAAAAAAAAAAAAAAAAAAACACGACATATTTTGTAACTTGTTAAGCAAATGATTATTCTAACTATATTACAGTCTAAATACCGTATAACCAAAACCTAAATCAACGCAAAGTAAATAAAATCATTCTTTTATTACAAAGAGATGGCATTAAATACTGAAAAGCAATTAAATAAATGCAGACAATATTTTTATCAGTTGAAGCATTAAAATGCTAATTACGAAATACCTTCATGCACACGTACACACAAAATCTAATTTCTGTTTATTATTATTATTATTATTACTATCCCATGTTCCGCGAAATTTATTTACTATGAAGTTTTAAAAATTCCGTCATTAATTATAAGTAGCACTTCCTAAAGGTTTCAAAGGCAGCTAAACTATTAAGATTTGAACTTAAAACTAAAACAAACAGAAAATTTAAAAAAAAAAAAGAAAAAAAGAAAAACAATAATTAATACATTCACATCATTAATTTAACCCTCCTTTCTGCATAAAAAGAATTTTACTTAACGTATCTTTTCTCTACCAGTTTTAAGACTCTCGAATTTGGCAGACTAAAGATAAGCTTAAAAAGTTTCTAAGCCTCAAAACTCTACTAGCAAATAATACTTTAACCTCGAAAAACTCTACTACTGTATCCCTAAACTAGTCTTAATTCGTGAGTGGTTAGAAGGAGAAACATTAAAAAAATTCCCAAATGACAGATTTTTTACCCTTTATCTATTATTTTATTTATTCTACTAGCCGCTGCGCGGCCAGCCTTCGTCTGGCTTTTAAGTGTACCGTAAAAATGCCTAAAGAGAACACCAAACATTAAATTTGAAAACTGAACAGAATTTTACTCTGCAGAACAATTTTATAAAAAAAGAAACAAACAACAACGAAAAAAAAAATTAAGTTAAAAATACATTACATATAAAAAGCATACAATGAAATAAGCAATATCCCTTAATACAAATATTAATTATCTCAATAAATAAATTAACCAACTTCCTGCTGCCTTCTCTAGACAAACGTCCAGTATCCAAGAGAAACATTAAATTTAAAAACTGCACAGAATTATCGCCCTCATTTTTCCGGGAGGCAATAGTGCTGAAATCAGCATCAATGGCTGCGTGCCATTATTGTTCATATAATGAGAGAAAATCATCAATTTGATACTATTTCATTAAAAAAATAACTCATTCGAATTTTGAAACATCGATGTGCACTGGCTCATGTCTAGATGCATCCTTTGTACCAGATTTCATAGGCCTGGGTCTATTAGCTTACACGCAGTACGAACGAAAGACACCTACACAACAGAAAAACTCGTCCTGTTAAATATAGATATATAAATTAATTAAACAATTTACCTTTGCAAAAAGAAACAATCTTTCAGTTTCTTAAACTGTTCAACAGAGTGAAATCTCGTTTTGCTTATAGCCCATTATGTCTTAAAATGACGCGATTTTATTTCGTCAGAAAACATAAAATTTAAAAAAAATCTAATTCAAATTTCTAAACTCGCTTCCAGGTGCACTGGCTCATGCAAAAAAATCATTCAAAACTTTTCAATATCTTACAAACAGTGAAATAAGCAAAAAATAACACGAAAGAAACTCAGCAAACAAAACATTTCGCGTAGAATTTTACTCTGCAGAACAACTTTATCAAAAATGAAATCAATAAAAATGTGTTATATATATAAAAAATGACAATGAAATATGCAGTATCCCTTAATACAAATATTACTTATCCTAATAAATAAATTAACCAACTTCTCTTTGTAAAATCTTAAGAACTCAAATGGTATAAACAGATTAAGAACTTAAACAGATTAAAAAATATCATGCAAAACTTTTTTATAATTAAAATTATATATAATTAAAACATAATATTACAATGAAATAAGCAATATCCCTTGATACAAATGTTAATTATCCTAATAAAGTAATTAAACAATTTACCGTTGCAAAAAGAAACAACTTTTTAATTTCTTAAACTTTTCAGTCTCTTAAAAACAGTAACATAAGAAATACGATGAAAAATTGTTGCCAAACCGAAATTTTTAAAAGAATGAAACTATTCAAAATGATGCAATTTCATCAAAAATCTATCAACAACAATAAGAAAGGAAAATTGTTGCCAAAACTACATTTTAAAATATCTGAGATGTGAGAAGTGTATTCGGAAGCTTCATTTAAAAAATTTTAAAAAAATACAAAATATTATTATTTTTCCAAAATTCTTTTTTTAAAAGGAGTCGAAAGGATTAAAGTTCAACGTGTCCAAAAATCAAAGGAAAATAAACAGCACATTTTTTAAAATAAGTTTTTTTTAAAAAAATTCCGCTGAAAAGGTGTTAAGCTCACCTTCCTAAATAAATTCGTATTTAATCGATTTATTGAAATACGAAATTTATTTTAAGTTCGTAAAATAGCTAAGTGTCTACGCTTCACGACGATGTAAAAATGAAATGTATAGAGTGAAATCTCGCTTTCCTGTAGCCCATTATGTCTCAAAATGACGCGATTTGGTCACAAAACATGAAATAAAAAAAATTCTAATTCGAATTTCGAAAAAATCGCTTCGAGGTGCACTGGCTCTTGTGTAGATACACCTATGAACCAAATTTCGTGGCCCTTGGTCTATTAGCTTACTCGCAACACGAACGAAAGACACACACACACACACAGACTCTTTGTTTTATTATATGTAGAGAAGATTAGTAACATTGTCAAAAATTCTTGTCTGGAAAAATTTAACATATTTCCTTTCTTTATTATTTAATAATCAATTAAATAATAATAATAATAAAGGGCACCCATCGCTGACATATTTAGTAGTAATAATGTAACATGATAACGCAAATAAAAATTAACAAATTTTTGGTAGATATGCCCTCCTTTTTGCGGTTTCATGTTACCTATACTCTATCGCCCCCCCCCCAATTTTTTAAACTTAGAAAAATAAATAATTCACAAGCAAAGCAGAAGCCCACACGCTCCTAATTATTTTTATCCTATGATAATTCCGATCACCAGTATGAATATATGTATAGACACGAATTTTACTGTCCTGTCATACTCCGAAACAGTCCGCAATTATATTCAATATAAGTACAGAATTTTTCTCTTCTCTGTATCGTGCCTAGACAATAAGGTTAAGAACTCAAATTGGTTAGTTGCTGAGGGCAAAGCGAGTAAAAGTTTCGCTGAAGACTTTCGAAAATTTAAACTAGTTCATATTTGGTATTCATGATACACATAAGAGAACGACCGAAACTACGGAGTTCAGATGTCATCCACTTAATCATTGACAATGTTAAAAGACCAGAATTCTTTAGTTTCACATATAAGAGAAGTGTAATAAAAATATACAACATAATGTGCAATATATTTTAGCAATGCTTTACTTCATTCTGCTAATGTTTTACAACCGTAATTCATGAACTAACTTTATACGAATGTCGCGTTACATACAGAATCCAGCACTATCTGCAGCGTCGTATAACCACGGTAAATCTTTAAACTTATTACTCGTCATGTTACAAGGACTTTCACTGGAATTGGGCAAAATGTTTGTCGATCATATGAGCAGATAAGTTTCATACACAACAAGAGAACCTTGGGGAAAAAATCTGCCTACTCTTTTAAACACACCAAGCCGGCAACCCGAAGAACTCGCGTTCGAATATGGGCCAAAGCACAAATCGCTTTCATATGTTCCTTGTTAAGTTCTCCTGTGCGTTGTTTCTTTTAATCCGAACAACAAGCGCCTTCCCTACTCTGCCACAATCGATTACACGACAACAAGAAATCAAAGGAAAATGATGAAATTAATACATCATAATGAAATGTAATATAATATGAAGTAACAGAATGATTAAAGTTTCCAGTTACCAAATTGTTAGAAACATATTCACCGATTTCATTAGTTTTTTGATCGTAAAGAAAACAGGCATTAATTCTTTACCTCGGATTTCATTAAAAGTTCCTAAGAATATAAAATAATCTCTTTCTTGTGATTAGCTCACAGTCACAATATCCAGAAAACCTTAATTCGATTATCCAATTTAATCGAGTCATAATGCACCAGGATAATAATTGCTTTCAGTCATCTCCTTAATTTTTATTAATTTTTGTTTTTAAGAGTTTGTGTGCCGGGAAGGCATACGTCTCTAATTCTCTCTATCAGAATTTCGGTAATTAAAAAATCTGATGTATACACAACACGACTTAACACACACTATCTGCAGATAAAATATCAGCAGGTAAAATGCGTATAATTTAATATCTCGCACAGAATATTAAATTATACGCATTTGTCCTACATTTCATTTAAACTTATTTCTTCGAATTTCGCTAGAGATATATTTCTCATTCAATTAATACAGATCTCATTTCACAACAAGGCAAAAATACATAAAACCTCAAAATATCTTTATCGAAAATTGGAAAATTTATAAAAATATAAAACATAATCAGTTAAAACAATTTAAATAACAATTTTTACAGTTAAAATTAGAGTTTCTACGCAAAAACAAGCAATTTGACCAGAGGGCAAGAAGGCAGATTTTTCGGTGCACAAAACTGAAAGTTTGCTAGTCTCACTCGGCAAAAAGACACTGAAGGCTTAGAAACTGACTTAATTTCTTGTGGACGCTATGCTGAGTCAATATATAGGATAATTTAATAACTTAAATGATAATTCCAGAACGAATTAAACATGATTTAATTCAAATAATAAAAGAAGACGTTAGCTTTGTTGTTGCGAAGCTTAGTTTTTCTAGATTGACAACAAATCCACTATTCTGCTAAGTTTCAAATGTAAACAAATATGGCTGCTATGACAAAAAAAAATCAGGCTTAGCCGCACTTAATAACTTTTAAATTGTTGACAATTCTACAGCTATTGCGCGCGGATTAAATAAAGGAATAAAAACCTTAACCAGAAGATAAGAACATAATTCAACCATTTTTAAAACAAAAAATGCGAAATTTACCAACATATAAGTATAAAAAAATGAGCTCACTGAACCGAAAAGCAGAGTGGGTGTATATATATGCATATATATTTAATAATTACAAAACATTTTTTAAAAGCAAATATGTATTTACTGATATTGTCTTGGAAAGGGAATGTCTTAGGATATATGTAAATTGGAGGCCCGGAGCAGCAGATGATAATGGAGCCCTGCATTATAGTTTTTCCCAACCTAAACCACTTTTTTTTTTCTTTTGTAGTTATGGTCGATCATTTTTATTTGATTATCTATTTAGCACTCGAGCAGCTTATAGGTAAAGATGATTTCGTGGAGGCATTTCGAAAAAAATTAGCCCGCATTCACATGTGGCATGGGGAACACCATGAAAACACCCATACAGCTAGCTCATTGGTCTGAACTCGATCCTAGATAGAAAACCAGGGGTCAGAACTCTTATCCAATTGCCCATTTTTAGCTTTATTTATAAGATCTAACTAATCAAAAGCAATTTTAAATGAATACATATTTAACACTAAATTTTAAAAGAAGAGAAAAACCTTTTGTTATTAATAACTGTATACGATTATTAGGTCAATAGCGGAACCTATTTAACTGGAAGGAAAATCTGCTGTAACTGGACAACACAATATTTAAATGCAACAGCCTCGACTACGCTCCTTTCGCAGAGTTGTATACGTACAAGCTCAATGATACATCAAGAACCAGAAAAAGGCGTATCCCCAAAACGAAAGAAAAATGAAATAAAATATGCGTTACAGCGACGAGAGATGTGAGGTATACACAGCGATTAAAAACCTCTCTAAAATGAGTTATAAATATTTCATTCACTTGCAAAATGAAAACAAATTAAGATTGCTTATTTCAGTTGAAAAAACAACCTACTCTGCATCATCAAAGAACTTTCTAGGAAAAGAGAATAAGTTGTAAGGTTTATCCTAAGTTTATAACAGTTGCTTTAGGTTTGTCATACTTTCCTGTCTCTCCTAATTTCAGCTTACAATTTCCTACCAGAATGTATTTTCAGAATAGCGTTTAATGTAAACGAGTAAGAGTAGTATTTAAGTCGAAAGTTTCATCGACTTCGTTAGAAAGCCAGAGTTTCTGACTAGCGCGCGCTCGCTTTTTGAGCTGTATCTCTCTCTCAGCTATTATTACGCTCGGCCGTACTTCAGGCTCTTGACAGCTTTGCCTACTTAATTGAGATTTAGGGGCCAACTACTTATACTCATGTCCATAAATTAAGGATAATGCAAAATCAGGCAAAGGAAGAGTTAGAAGCAAAACAAATTTGACTTATTTGTAAAGCTTATTTATTAAACTAAAGGTAAAGAGCAAAAAAAAAACCTATTTACAAAAAACCAATATTACATGGTTGGTATGATTGTTAATACATTGTATGTCTACCAGACGATGCAATACAGTCCGTACAACGCCTAGACATGCTGAGTATCAAATTATGGATCTGATCTTGGGGGATATTACACCACTCAAAAAGCAGTGCTCTCCTAAGTTCCGGTACACATGTAGGAGGAGGTTGACGGGCTGCAACTCGTCGGCCAAGCATGTCCCGCACGTGCTCTACTGGATTCAAGTCCGGTGAGAATGCTGGCTAGTCCATACGGGTGATATCCTCCGATTGAAGGCATTCGCTTACGATGTTTGCACGGTGAGGACGGGCGTTGCCATCCATAAACACAAATTGTGCGCCCATGGCGCCCCGAAACAAACGTACATGTTGTTCCAGAATGACGTCCCGATAGATTTGGCTTGTCATGGTTCCAATTTGAACATGCAGGTCAGTTCTGGAACCCAGAATATTTCCACCCCAAACTAGCACTCCTGAACCACCGTAACGGTGTCGTTCAATGATTCAAGTCCAAGTGGAGGCTTTGCTGTACGCTCTGAGATAGAAGCCGACTATGTTAATCCTTATTTTGAGAAATAAAGGGTAATTAACCCTTTTTGAGTCTTAGTCTCTGTTCACACACTCAAGCGATTATTCGCTTATCGGTGTAAGAGGTTCCCACATTTAACT